>JAGFMW010000075.1:0-185762 GCA_021030935.1 Astrothelium subdiscretum | reverse complement strand
TAGATATATACATGAAAATCAATTGAGATATGTAGCTCTATCACGAGCCAACAGACGAGGCTGTTCTTATCGTCCCATTGGTATTCTTACTGCCAACTCCGCTGGCCAGCAACTCCAGCCGGCTTGCTTGAACACGATGTTTCTTCATGACCTCCACCCACTCTTCGTCATTACCCTCAGCCTCATCATCTGGCTGAAGCAAAGCTAGTATCATACCAAAATCGCCTCCAAGACGACCTAAGCTTCCCGCACAGTAAAGGACTTGGGTAAGTAAACTGTCTCGCGAAGCTCGATCTGGTACGTTCGGGAGATATTTCTGTAGTGTATCTGCCAAAAGCTCCACAAGATGCATGGTGAAAGTCGAAAGAGCCGAAGGCAAGGGTTGTGTAATGTCCTCGGGCAATTGCTCTACGTCTACGCCGAAGCTCGCTCGGTTTGGCGTCCTCAATTTCACCCCAAGATCTTCCTTCTCCACGGCAGGTGTCGGACCCGGAAGAGCCGACGGAAAGATACTCTTGTACATGGAGATGATTGCAAAGCTCTGCTCTCGAAAAATCTCGATGTACCTCTTCAGATATCTCTCCGTCTGTTGCCCTCCCAATCGCGCCTCGCCCGCTTTGTTGGCATCACCTCTCCTCTTAGCTTCTTGATCCGCCAGTTCTCGCAGAGGCTCTAACGCTTCGAGCATCGTTGAGAGATTGGATAGCCGACAAGTCAAAAAAAGAGCACCCAGAGCACCTTCACTGCTGCCTATACTAGAGCTTTGCTGCTCGTCCAATTCTGGCGCTACTCGTCGCAACCATCCTATGGTGCGCATCGCACCTGCAAGCTTCACGCCTTGTGTCTGTAGGCTTGCAATCAACTGCCCCTTCATACTCTGCATCTCTTCTTCTGCCTGTGTAGCTATTGAATTGATTATGCTGAGGGAGGGATATAGCGTGTGTAGGCGCTTGATGTGGGCGTAGAGATCCAGTGCAGAAGCATAATTCCCTGTTGATGCTGCGGCGCCACTTGCTGATGTTGGATTCGCTCCAGCAGACGAGGAGTAAATGGCAGATGAGAGTAGGGTAGGCATATCTAGTATGTCAGAGACCCGGTCCACGTTCCGCGACAGCATCATGGCCCTCCTTCGTCGATCAAGTGAAGGATTCTCCAAGCTCTTGCTAAACTTTTGTGCGAACCGCGAGGCCTCGCCTTCCACGCCCGGTAACCCATCGCGGATTTCTTGTATGTGCGTGGACAATGAGGGCAATGTCGATTCTAGCGTTGAAAGGTGATCGGCCGAAGTGACGATGGACTTGTAGGATCGCTTGGAGAGGGCTTGTAAAGAGCGGACAGTAGACTGGGAGGAGTGCGAGAGGGATTGAGGCTCGCTGTCGGTGAGGTCCGTGAGAGAGAGAGTTGAAAGGCGGTTCAGGTAACTTGTGGTGAGGGCATCTTGGGGCGATGGCCGCAATGGATAAGTAGAACTATGTGAGTCAAAATATGGAATGAGTAGCTCGTATAAAGGTTCTGCCATGTCCTCTTCGCAAGGAGGAGAGCGCGTTAGCTTCACAGTTCGGATTCCGTGGCCATCACATGCAGCGCCTTTCTTTAGGTTCAGCCTTGTCTATTCAGTGCCACACAAACATAACATCACAACACTGCTCCTTCACGATCCTGACTATAAACAACTCGTACCTAACTATCTTTGAAGCCGAGCCTTTCACCCTTATTGTGTCCTTGGAATCCTTCGATCAAGCGCAAAATTAGGAGGCTCTTCCGAGCTGCGAGTTCGCTCTACGCTCACTACCTTACATCCATGACCGCGCAGAAGGTATACTGTATCTAGATTCAACCTTCCTCTATACTGGACCTAATGGATTCACAGTTCTGGACCGAGGATATCTGTGCACTCAAAAAAGATCCCACGTGCATCGGTGTTGTGGAGCGAACCCACGGTGACATCGAGACGCATGAACCTAAACCTGCACGCGATTACCCTGGAGGCATAGACAAACACAAGAGCGTACAACGGTCTGCATTCAAAGACTTCCTTAGGTCGGGAATTCCACCACCAGGGCACTGCCTCGTAGCATGGAATGCCGAACCTTCAGCGGTGCTTATTCGCGAGGAACGGCTCAAGCTGCTCGATCGCTCCTTGCTCCTTGGCGATATTGTCAAGCAAGATGCGCACAGCGCGATGAGTGGCACTGTCATCAGTACAAGTACGAGCGTCGACGTTGCTGTGTTAGGGCCTAAATTGAAAAACCTCACGGCCGGAAGAAGGACGCTGGATAAGACCCCGATTGTACGGAATGTGCCGCTGGAGGAGCTCACGTCACCTTATGACTACATGGAAGGAGATGTCATCATCTATGACAACTGGGTTGGCAGAATAGAAGAAGCATTCGATGAAGTCGCGATCCTATTATCAAATGGGAGCGTAGTCATCCCTGAAAACACCGATGAGCTCGACACGACTGATCCCGCTGTCGATCGGTTCAACGTAGGAGACTTTGCCAAGACCAAAAAGGGCAACCTTCGGCGAGGTCTGTGGAAGTATGGTGCATACGACCCAAACGTAGACCCTCGGGGACTGGTCGTCGAAGTGCGGACGGTTGGACTCAGTGTGTATTGGCTCACTTCGCGGGGTGACATACCTGATGCGAAGATTCCCGAACCCCCTGAATACCTTGAACAGGATATACTTGAGAGCGGGAAGATCCACGTATACGACCGGACACGTTGTCCACCACGCAGTGATGAAAACTTCTCCCCCAAGGTTCAAGGGTGCAATGTTCGTATTGGCGAAATCATGAAATGCAAGGATTTGGCGGGTGCGTGTGTCAAATACCAGACAAACTCAGCAGACAGTCCTGGTATGGTAAGGATTCCACGCACTGAAACATTGGGGTACGATCTCAATGTTTTCGAAGTCATCAGTGGTCACACTGAGGTTGTGGTGCAATGGCAAGATATGACCACGTCCACACACAGCAGTATCTCTCTCTTCCCCGACGCTGATCTCGACGATGGAAATTCTGCTTGGCCCGGTGAAATTATTTGCTCCAACGAACGCAAACCTCCTCAAGACGATGCTAATGATATTGTGTGGGGTCATTGTCCCAAGAAGGTTGGTGTCGTCCAAAAAGTCAATGCCAAGGATCGCACGGCACAGGTTCGCTGGTTCCCACATGCGGACGTCCTGTATGCTTGGCTAGACGATGACCCAAAGTCTCATCTAATACCTGTTTCAAAGACAGGAGTGGCGGAAGGTGACGTAGAGGAAGTGAGTCTATACGAAGTCCAAAGCCCAACAGCTTTGAATAGGCGTCGAGGAGATCTAGTTGTTCTTGCAGACACTGGTGTAGACCCATCACTACCCGCAATCGCCTCATCCGATAGGATCGATTGGGTTGGAGAAGTCATCGATCAAGGTCTTGACGGCCTACTGAAAATTCGATTGGGAGCCTTAGACGTAGTCCAGGATGTCAAAGTCAATGTCGAACGGACGCTGTTGGCTTATAGCAATGACATGGATGATCTAGACCCTGATGATGATATTTCAGAAGAAGATTCGGAATATGCGGAGGATGATGAGGACTCTGACATGGAAGATAGCATGATCGATCCTCTTGAGGCCACCACGAACAGCGTTACCAACACACTAGACAACCCTATCGGCAGATTTGCTGCGCGTCGCGTCCACGAACCCGATATCGAGATGGAAGATACAACGGTGGCAGTTGTGGACGACGATGAGGAGGAAGAAGACGAAGAATGGACTACGGACGACACAAGCGAAGACTCAAAGACAGACTCTGCAGTAGAAGATAGCAGCGAAAAAGACTCTACTACAAACGACGACACCCCCATGACCGAACTCGAGGCCGACGAAGCCTCCTCCAAAAAGCTGAATCACTTAACCGCATACTCAGATATCCCAGCCTTCAGACACCCAGCATTTAACTCCTCTCCTAACCTCGACTTCCTCTCCCTTCCCAACGCTCCGCCCTCTTTCGCCGTCCTCTCAACACCCGTCCCCCCATCCCACCACTACTCCAGCTCCCCGACCCCAGAAACCACCGGCTTCGCCACCACCCACGCCCGCCGCATCGCCAAAGAACACAACATCCTCAGCAACTCCCTACCCTCCGGCATCTACGTCCGCACGTGGGAAGCGCGCCTCGATCTCCTCCGCATCCTCATCGTCGGCCCACTCGATACGCCCTACGAGCTCGCGCCCTTCGTCATCGACCTCTGGATGGGGCCCAACTTCCCGTCGCGCCCGCCAGAGATGTTCTTCCACAGCTGGGCGACGGGCACGCAGTACGGCGGCGGCGACGGCGGCGTCAACGCGAGCAGCACCATGTCTGCCATTGCCGCCGGCGGGGGCCCTGGCGGCGCGGTCAATCCGAATCTGTACGAGAATGGCAAGATCTGTTTGAGTCTGCTGGGGACGTGGCATGCGGATGCGGGCGGCGAGGCGTGGTCGCCGGGCAACAGCACGATCCTGCAGGTTCTGGTGAGTTTGCTCGGGTTGGTGTTGGTGCGGGAGCCGTATTATAGTAAGTTTTGATCCTGTCTTTCTTCTCTCCTCTTCCTCTCCTCTTTTCCTTTTCCATATTCACGCTACGAGGACCGTTGGTGAACGTCCATCCTTCAACCTCACTCACTCACTCACTCATCCATCCTACCCCTCACCCCTTCATCCCACTCCTTCGTCCCATCCCATCCATCAAACACCTCAAACCAGACTCCCTCCCCAACTAACCTCCCCCAACAGACGAAGCCGGCTACGAAACCCGCCTCCACGACCCGGCCTCGGCCCTCCCCAGCGCCCTCTACACCGAACGCACCTACTTCCGCACCCGCGCCTTCATCGCCCACGCCCTCGCCCACCCTCAAGCCGTCGCCGGTCTCGCAGACGTCGTCCACTGGCTCTACCGCGCCGACGCCGGGCCCGGCGCCCCGCGTCTGCTCGACCGCGCGATCGGGATGGCGCGCGAGACGATCGAGCGGAGTGAGACGACGACGACGACGAGGGCCCGCGACCGCGACCGCGACCGTGGCGGCGGGACGGGTGCTGGGACTGGTCAGGGCGGTGACGGTGACGATGGGGTTGGGGTTGAGATTGGGAGATCGAAGAAAGATGATGATTTTTCTGGGGCCCCAATGGATGGGCTGCGGAGGTGCAGTCGCGGGGCTCTGGTGCTGTTAAAGCGGGCGGTGGCGCGGTTGGACGCGCTGCGGGAGAGTAGTGCGATGATTGAGGAGGATCATCATCGGGCTTCGGCGACGACGGCGACGGCGACGGCGACGGCGAACGCGATGACGGAGTGGGCGTGAAAGGAAAGGGGGGGAAAGTTGCGAGAGAAAGGAAGAGCGGTGATACGGGGAGAAGGGGGGGAAATTTCCTATGCGCTGGGAAGCTCAGTGGGGTTTCATGTCTCGTCCTACAGGTAGCGAATAGAAAATGGTGAATTAGGTTTACATTGCCACTTTTGCGAATCTAGATAAGGCGATCGGACGATGCGATTCGACTGTTAGCGTGGCTGTGGCTGTTTCAAACGTTTGGCCAAAATGCACGCTGGGTGGTGAGGGAAGTATAAGGATAACTTAACCTATCTTTGTTCGTGGTCCTATCTAATATTAGACTTCTATCTACGATTACATGTTTTGATAGCAGAGTGCTTTCCCCTGACGAAGGCAAAGAAGGAGACGGACCCGCCGAGAGTCGTCGCATGTTGTACATGGGCTATAATTTTACACCCAAGAGAGACCACCCAAATAGGGATACAAGGTATCGAAAAGGAGAGATAAAACAAGTCGTAGATATTATTAGTCAGTCTTCCATCATCACCAAATCGAAAACAGATGATTAGCAGAGAATTTTTGCCCCAATAATGAAAATAGCACCAGCGTGCAATTGAGCTGTACTTGAAACGGATATTAATAAAGTTTTAGTCACAGGAAACAGTGCAATAGGGACCCCAGCATAAAGCCATCGTGTTCGTGATCGTAATTCCATAGTCATAACTGGGAAAAGCCAATTCCGGTCCTCCGACCCAACAAAAAAGAAAACCCAGTCCCCCCGTTAATTAGGCTTTTTACTTGGACAAAACTCATAATACACGCTGAATAATTGCCGAACTTTCAAGGCGGCACAACTCCGAACGATAAAAAAAACACACCAGTAACTCCGGAAGTGAAAAAGGAAAAAGGTGGAGCGCGGAGGAGCACGGAGAAAGGAGAGATTGAATTGATGGGGGCCAGGGCCGGTGCCGGCCGCCTGACTGAGCCACACGTCAGAGGGAGCCGTCCAGCCGAAGATGGAGGGGTAAGATGCTAAGGTGCCAAGGTGCCGCGGCTTCCTGATCGTGGAAGGAATGGATGAGACGCAAGGACCCTGCATCATGCTGCATGACGCATGGAAGCCCCGAAGATGCAACGACAACCTTCGAAGGATCGAGGGGAGGATTGCGCGCTATGGCGCTCGGACCAGGCCCAACAGCAGATGGGACCAACGTCCAACTGGCAGAAGGGAAAAAAGGAAAGAAAAAAGGCGAAGACCAAGACTAATGCAGTCGAAATTTTTTTTTTCTTGGGAGTGTCGTTGATGCGACCGGTAGGATTACTCAGTGCCCGCCTCGGCGTCGGTGCTTGCCTGGGAAATCCACCTCGGGGTGCACGACCCGCATGTGACGGGTCAGTGCATCATTGCGACTGAAGGTTTTTTCTTCGACGCATAGGGCGCATCGCACTTTTTGCTTGCGCGCATTGTGGATCGTGTCTTCGTGTCGGGTCAGGTCGTAGGGTCGAGAGAAAATCGTGTTGCAAGGTTTGCCGGTCGAAGGATTGATGCGTTCGCACTTGTGAGGGCCGGCTTGACTGTTGCGGGCGAGGAGCGCTTCCGACGTCATGCTGCTACCAGAAGACGCAGCGTCGTCGGTGGAGCCCGCTCGGCTGGACAGGTTTGTGAGCGGATGATGCACCGATCGATGGCCCTCACGTTTGTGCTTTTGTAGCTTTTGAGGATTGTCAAAGCGCATAGGACATCCGTGATATGTGCAGCTGTAGGTTCCAGTGTCGGCCGAGGTTCGAGCCGGTCTCTTCACGTCAGCTGGGGTGGATGCGTCTGCCTCACTCATGCTCGACTCCATCGATGTTAGATGTGCCGGAAACTCGGGTGCAGGTTCGGTGACTGCTGTTGAGGAAGTAGGGGCAGTTCGGTAACTCGAGTTAGAGAATGTATATCCGGGTGGCGGTTGGGTAGACATGGTGGATGGCACAGCCAAGGAGAAGTTGGACCGTGAAGGCGCTGACGTCGTGAATGCTGGAGGTTGAGATTGACTCGCCACCATACTATTGAAGTCATGGGCTGGAAGAGACGACTGGTCTTGCCCGCTTGACCACTGGCCTTGTGAGTAGTCAGCTGGGTAATCGCTGGAGCTGTTGTCCGGGAAGAGTGGCATTTGATCTTCTTCTGATTGATAGTCGAGCAAAGCGTCCTTTGGCGAAATGGTCTTGGAAGGTGCTTCTCCTGAGGACGACAAGTGGTTAGATCTCATAGCCAACGCATCGAAGTGCGTCTTTTGTTGTTCGCGAGAGATGGCAGCAGAGCCAAGTAGGCTAGCAGGTGATCGAAAGTCACTCGGGAGGTGTTGACTAGAGAGGCTGTCGATAGGACCGGAAGAAGTAGTGGCTGGAGACTGAGAGCGGACCCTCTCTGCTTGTTGAAGGCGCTCACTGATGAGCGTCCTTCGCATGGGTGAGAGAGGTGCAGAGTTTGGCTTGAATTTTTTTGCTGGTGGTGGCGCGGTCGATGTGGCGTGGACTGGGTTGAACAGTTCGTCCTGATACGCGTCTGACATGGTTCGACCTAAATTTGGGAACCCTTTGGGAAAGTCTGATTCGTCATCCACATGTAAGTAAAAGTTTTGCCACTCCTCAGCTGCTGAAGGGACATCCTCACCAGCTGAAGAAAGTTTGAACTCATCGTACTCATTGGTAGATGAGCGGGGTGTGACGGGAGAATCCCTACCAGACGAAATAGACTGTCTTGCTGAATGTGAAAATGCAGGGGTATCCTCCTCGGCGCCCGTGTGGTGATCCATCATGGCTTGCTTTACCGCTAGTTGAGCTGACGAGGTAGCATTATAACCTTGATTATAATGTGCATCGGATTGCTGCGGCATGAGGAAGGAAGTAGTCGTCGGAGTGTGCGTGGGTGTAGGCAGTGCTTTTCCGTAGGTGCCGATTTCGTCAGTGCCAGAATAGCCGTCAAAAGGTCCGGCAGCTTGGGGCGACTGGTCTGTATTGGCAATAAAGGGAAAACTTGTTGTATGGCTGTACGGTGATGCCGGACCGCTTGATCCCATCGAGGACGAGCTGAGTTCTCTGCGATGATTTCGGCCTCCCCGAAATTGCCCATTTCCCCGCATATTTTGCGCTCCGGTCATGTTGAATGGTTTCGCACTCTCATCATATATCTGCCAGTCGTGCTGATTTGCTACCTCCACCATTCCCATCGAAGGCTGCTGAGAAGCTGCAGCAGGAAACTGCGGTGCAGGTGTCGGCGTCGGTGTCGATTGCTGCACTCGAATCGAGGGGTTGAGAGGGTGAAATTCCGTGTTCATATGTTGTGCAGACTCTGAATACGGTGAGTCTGTGAAATTCGTGGTGTACGACGTCGATGGGTCAAAGTATTGATTCCTGAAGGTTCGTTGGAAATCTGCTGGCGACGGCGTCGAAACAGAGTATGGCAAGCTGTCGAAGAAAGATGGTTCCGTAGGTGCTGGTGAAGGTAAATCGGTGGGTTGGAGGTGTTGTAGTGATAGTGAGTGCTGACGTCGTGGAAAGCAGTCGATCATTTTGGTAATGATTTCGCAATCGCGCGGGTGGCAAATGGTCAAAATAAATTCGCTGGGCCGCCCCAAATTCGGTCGGTCCGGGTAACCGGATTATGCGTAGATGTGGCTGGACGCTTAGATAATAATTTTGGAGCGAAGGAAGAAAGCCGTAGAAAGTCACGGAGAAAGTAGACAGCGAGGAGTCACCGAGTCCGGATATTCACGGCTGTTTGTCCGAGTATGACTATGAACGAGAGTACGTGGTCTGACGACGAAACTTTATGATTGTCGACGACCAACAGAGAGGATTGGGAGTGAACAGTTGCGATCCGCGATAAAGGAATCGCATTCTACTTGTACCAGGCCCTAACGTCATCTCTCTCTAAGCGACAGGGATGTACAAGGGCCGAGGACCCCACCAAAATCTTGAGGCAGGGGGGGTCCGCTAGCGCCGAGCACAGCCTCAGAACACTGCAAGGGCTCGCAGGGATACGAATCTTGGGTGCTTTTAGTCGGCCACGTCCGACCCCAGCACCCCAGAATTCACCCGCCTGTCGTGGCGCCGGGCTACCCGTCTGCTAGAATTCGCTTCCCGCTCGGTAACTGCATCGGCCGGCGATCCTGCTCATCTTTTCCCCAAATCTTCGGTGATAATCCCTTTGTCCAAAAATAACGCGCAATGAGAGTTCCCGCTGCCCTTCAGGATGGATACGCTTAACAATAAAGCCCAGGACGGTTCTCTCACCGTTTCTTGTCGGCGCCAGAATAAACGAACTGCGCCTCCCTTTCTACGTGTGCTTAAACACAAAACACCGCTTTTGTAACATGATCAGCCTATTAAGCTGAGTCGAAACGGCAGGGAGTACACTCTTCCGATATTGTACAATACACAGCCAATGAAATTTGATCTAGAAAAAGGTTGAATGTCTGAACCGTGAAAATCTCATCACTCCTGACCGGCAAGATAGACGGTGGGCAGGACCAAGTACAGTCGTGGTCTAGCTCAAAAATTAAAAATGAAGAAATTGTACTGTGAAAGCTGAGACACGCGGATTCAATGCGTGGACACCAGCCACAACGAACCTACTCGGAGTTCTAGGTTCCAATACTACACCTACAGCTCTATAGGCTCTTGCAGTCTCGGCTGCGGTGGGCGAAGTCCACTGGTAGGACGGCGACTTCAGCATAAAATGTCAATATTGCGCGGAGGTCTAATGAATTCAATCAGCTCGCATCAATCAAAGTCAGATTAATTAGTGAAGGAGCCGATGATCAGGGCAACCAGATAGTGACGACCCTTTGACAGTCGAGACTTTCTGAACCTCTCGTGGGCGTCCTCTGGACCTGGCTGGACTCCCGCTGCAATGGTAGCCAATTCAGACTGCTGTGCTATTAGGCGACCTGCATGAAAAAGTGTCCAACCTGCACGACAGTTCCTGTGAACTGGGAGCGTGCGAGCCGTGCAGCGGATTGGCTTGGACCCGACAGGTGCTAGATGTCAGGCGTGCAGAGAGAGTGCTAGCTGATTGGGGCAGAATTTTACTGCATCGGAAGGCGTCTGGCCGTAGGGCTGTACCTTCCCTTGAGCCGGCTAGCCCCGAAAGAGATTTGCAGCCACAACTGTGCCACATTTGCGCCACAGGCCCTTGAGCGTATGACGTTCTGGGCGCACTAGCCACAGCGCTGGCAGAGATTTTTTTTCCGCTGCGTTGGGCAGGTATGAAGGCACCAAGGCACCAAGGGCAGGCCCGCACCCCCGAGTACGTTGGATAACTGGGTGCTCGGACAGATACTCAGCTTCGATCATATGCTCGTCGTCGCTCCTCGGTCAATTTCTTCACGCCCGTGAAATCTGCAAGTGTTATCGTACGCATCGTCAGCTAACCCGGACTCGGTCGGGTTGGCAAGCAAAATGTTGATCAGTAGGTAACTGCTCCAGTGAAAGCCCGTGACTTTTACCGACTTTCTGGCGCAACCGCACTTACGTACCTACAGCAAGTACTCCGTACTCTTCTACCGTGTTCCTATTTATGTTTCCATGTGCTTGATAAGATCATGGAATTGAATGACTGGCCGAACCCCTGTAGCCTCACCTTCCATATTGTGGAAAAGATCGTAGGGTGCGGAGATCTTCCACTTTTTGGGCGGACCGACGCTACCGCCGCTCCGGATGCGGCTGTCGATCTCCGCCAACTGTCCGCTCAATCGGCCACTAAAACTTATTCCCGCTCCAGTCGGGACCCAGAGGGCGTGAGAGATGGGTCGGAGTGGGTCTATATTGGCCGGCCCTGTCATGCACGATTGCATATGAACACACCGGCACTTCTCCGTGCTTGCATGTGGCCATTTTCAATTATGCTCACTATCACTGTCGATCATGGACATGAACTGCATGGCTAAATATATGGCATCGTCAGATTGCTATGTTTAGATGCCGTCTGATATGGGAAAGTTGATCAAGACGATCTCCCGTGCCAGCAAATTCCATCGCCGGATCGTATACTTTAAATGTTGAGATCCCGCTTTCAGAACCAATCGAGCGTGCAGGATTTGCATAGTTTTGGCACTACTCGAAGTCTACATATCCTTTTGCAGATGACGGCTCAGTCACGTCTTGCCATGCCGTGGTTTTCGCCACATGGCTTATGTTTCAAGTATTTCATGCAGGCGCTTCCAGAAGTAGCTTGCGTGGTCAAGTAGAACACGACCTGCTCTCAACTCGATCCAGTTACTGTTCACACTACTGTATGTGAAACATAGCTCAAAGTTGCCACTTGGATTGCCGCCCTCTCTTGGTGCAAGTCTCGTCAAAATTGCATCAAGATCTACATTCAAAGACTCGTGCTCCGGAGCTCAGCATTGATCAGATTTGAAATTGAGCTAGGGAGTATTTGCACGGGGAGGCAACTCCTCGATGATACACCCGAGACGTAATTTTCGTGGCGATTTAACGGTAATAGACAGCATGAAATGAAGTAATTGACGAGAAGACTGGCGCTGCGCAAGGCCATCTCCTTGACTCACCATAGTAGTATCTAATTTTAGCGGGATTGTGATTATTTCCTCGGCCCATGTCATCCACCTGTGTTCATTTAGCTAGTGTAGTCGTCCATATCGGATTAGCTTTAGGTCTACGAAGGAGTATATCGCCAGGAATGAAGTAGAGCTGAGCCTCGGCCATCCACTGTCAAAAAATGTGTTGGAAGAGAGCATAACGATCTGACCTTTACCCGATCTGAAAAACTTTACCAGAGAGGTGTAAATCTCGATCGTACAATAGCCACAACCAAAAGAGTATGCTAGAAGGCACTACTCATGTAACCCTTGACTCGCAGGAGATTTTGATACTAGGTTAGCATAATCTGGTGGATCGTTACCAAAGACGTAAGGTCGATAATGGTTGTTAAGGCATTCGTAGATATTGCCCATAAGTGCGTGGTGGCGCAGTATACGTGAACAGCTGTCGCCGGATAATGTTGGGACCCTTCTATGAATAGCCTTACGGGCCATTTTCTCTGATTCCCACCCTGAAATACCAGCGCCGGCGATATTTAGGGTTACCACAAGCTCGAGAGTCACTCAGGTCTTCCTTTTCATTCATCTGCTTGTTGAATCATCATCTATGATAGCAGGTAAGAAAAGAAGGGCGCTGTCATAAATTTGAAGAGAAGCGGTGACCCCAATTTTCGATACAATATGCTCGTAATTGAGCTTAGTCGTGACGGCGATGCTTGGTCCATTGTATGTTATGATAGATTCAGATTGAAGATAGGTTGCAAGGGTTGTGCTTCTTGTCGATGTTTGGGGACTCATTCGTAGTCATCTCAAGAGGAGAAGGACAAAGAAGATGGCGATGTCGATTTGAGCTTGATTAGGAAATGATGCAAGGAATGACGATAATTGGAACTTGAATGTAAAATATTAAAACTATACGTCTGACTTTAGTGCGTATGTCCTGTCTCGATGGTCTATTTGACCAGACAGCGACGACAGACTATCTGTCCTAAAGAACAAAAGTCAAAATACCAAACATAATCGTGTATCGAAGGTGGTCTTGTCTCTTGCCTCGGCCATGTTCTCGAGGGATGGCTGGCTCAAGCCTCGACCTGTTGCCAGTGGAGGATCACCTGTTCCTTATACTGTTGTTCGTTGCGCAGTAGTGAGAGTAGTGAGACTTACTCGGTAGTCGCATCCCTCTTTAATGAGGGCAAATCGGTAGTGAGACATATAATTAAGTGATGCGAGCCCAATTGCTACGCTGTTTGCATGGTATGTCACCTGCTGCCAAAATGTTTGCAGAAAGGTGTACTTGACACTGTGTGCGGACTGCGAACAGCAATAATGCCAATTCAGTAGTTCCTTGATGTGTTGAAATTCGTCCGGGCCGGGGGAAGTCCATTGAGTCCTGGTGCCAGCCCAAACGAACTCTCAGTTCATGAAATCGGCCATTGGATATCGCCTTCAAGCTGCGCAATACTGCCAATGTCGAGGATGTAGTCGCCTGAGCTCATTTCTTATGCTCAAGGAACGGCAATTGATAGTTGCACCGTTGCTTTCTTGTTCTTCGAGTTCCATTGATGGCCAGGTAGGATTGCTTTGATTGGGTAAGCCGAGAGTACTTCGAAGACGCTTCGGTTCTACTAAATGATCAGCAGATGCCATCGCCCAATAATCATTGAACCCGTCCGAATCGAAAATTTCTTTCTCACCGTTGGCCAACCACTGAGGAGACTTCCGCCCCAGTTGGTGTGGGGTATTTTATACATGCAAGTGATCGAGTATCGCTAGGCCTCTCCTCTGGCTTGATCCGATGTTGAACCTAGACTATTTTGCACACTGCGCGCATCGCGCGAGTCCGTTACCCCCTCAGTAGCTATAGTACCTTGACACTTTCCCAGCCATCTTGGCTGCATTTGATGGTAGCACGGTGGCTTTCGCAAGGAACAGCGATTCGCAGGAGCTGCATACGAGACAGGCTGAAGCTGGCAGACACGTTTTGGGTAAGCGAGCGCGTCCATCTACCAAAAGTCCACAAGGGTTTTAGATTGCGGAGAATGAGGAGATGCCAGATTGTTGTCCAGGCCATCCATCGCCCAATTGCAGACTGTGCATAATTCAGGAGTGCTGTCCTCGTGACACTCTTTGGCTACCTCTACCTGGAGGAACGGGGCTAGCGCAGGAGGTTTGGGTGACTTCGAAGTGCAACTGAGACGGCAAAGAAACGCCAGCAGCCTGATACACTTTCATGCCAGACAGGCTCGATGCGGCACACAGTTCGAGGGGTCCGGATGTGTAGCCTCTGCAAGTTCCCCTCGTGCCCGCAGTAACTAGCAATGACGGGCAAGGGCCAAGGACCCTTGAGCGATCGAAGCGCGTGAATCGCCATCTCAATGTGGTGCAATCAGCACCGCTTGAGGAAGAGCGCCCATCTAGACCGAGAGCGGTTTGGTTCTCTCCGCATTTTCACGTAAACCCCTGATCCGAACGGCTGCCGCTTCGACTTAGCTGCAGGCATCGCTGGCTCTGAAAGACCAGGAGAGGCCCGCCTTTGCTGTCAGTCTCCCAACGACTCTCGTGCCAGCTTCAAATCGCGTCGTCAGCTTGAGCACTCGCCGAACACGAAGCTGAACTTTTCACTCTCCGACGCTGGACTCGGCTGGTTTCCAGTGCACCGGCTTGACAGACAATCTTGAGGTCCACCTAGCTCCCAGCCGAAAGGTGTGCGCGCCCGCCGGACTGGCCTTCCCCACAATCGTCCCGAGTTTGCGACGCCTCGCCCTCCACCGCGCCCTTTCCTCGCCCTCCAAACTCTGCAGACTTTCGTATTGCCTGCCGTTGGCGTAGTCGACAGCATTGTCGCGTGGTTAGAGAGCGCGACAATGTGGGCAGGCTGAATCACGCCTGACGAAGCGCAACGGCCATAAGCATTGCGGCTTCTACAAGCGAAGAAAACGTGGCGCGGTTCCCCCACAGTCTTCTGATAAAGTCCGTTCAGTTGGCGGCGTTTGGGTGAAACGTGGTGAAAGACTCAAATAAGCGGACAAAAATTCCAGTCATCTCCTTTTCCTTGGAAACACGACTTTTGTGGCAAGCGGGGAAGGTTGGTATAGAACAAGGCGTTCAGCGTCTTCAAAGGTACCTAGCCCCTGTATCTGTCTGGCGTGTTTCGTCCCATGTGCCCCGCTCCGATCCAAGCTATCCTTTACTGAAACTCCTTTGTAGAGATCATATTACGAAAAGACTTAATTGGTTTTTCATTTCGACTTCAAGCAGCATCATAGACTCGCATTCGTATGTTCGCACATCCTAGCTTCTTGGCTTAGGGGGAAACAGTATAGAGGACGGAAGACTAAGAAATGCCAGCATACCCCATTTGCAACAAAATAGAAAGACGATTACGGATAATCGATAAAACTCTGTACCATAAGAAAAGTTTACTTCCTTGGTAAGTTCTCTTGCTTCGATCTTGCATCATTTTGCGTCCTTTCTATCTTGCATTCTCCTGGTTGGTCCCATGTTGCCCGGGCTGTGCAGAATAATGTGCAAGATCTTGGGAGGTGGATGTGTCTCATTCTGCATCTCTTTTGCCTTGCATTTTGGCTTGGATAGAGTTGGTCAGGCTGTGTGGGCGTTATGATAGAGCTTTCTAGCCCTCGTACGCTTGGGCAGGGGTCATCGTATTGGAGCCTGTCATTTGGTCTCGATTCCTTGTGTACTGATTTACCTAAGGCTATGGACGAGCACGATTACTGACTCAATATCGAGCAGTAGTCTGATTTTTTGATCCACGATTTGTTTTGTGGTAATCCTATACCTGGGAAATATTCGTGGACTCTGCGAAGGGCGCGTTTGATCAGAGCGACCCCCCGACGCTAACCGGCAAGCAATATCTGCAACGGTTCACCGAGATATTGTGATTCCGCTAGGAAAGTCTTCGTTTGGCTCGCTCGAGTCTTAGTTGGACCAGTTTGGCGTTGTTGGTTGCTTGGATCTGATCGTCCTCACCTATCACCGCCGGGTTTCCGATATGGCCCAAACATCCAGTGCAGCCCCGCCAAGTGGGAAGACAGGCTGGCCGGCCAGCAATATTATGTTCAATGGGATCAGGAATGCCACGCCTGACTCTGACGCTTTGGCATCTTCAGATGACGAAAATGATCAACTCCAGCCCATGCATTCTGTGCCGCAGCAAAACCCGCAAAGATATAATCGACGAGCGTCGTGGTTTAGTGATACCCAGCCCATGCCTAGGAAGGTGTCATTCACGGCTACTAGTGGCTCGCAGCCCCCTACTCCATCCAGTGAACAGACGGGATGGATAACAGCCACGGCAGGGAATAGACCTTCAACAAGTGGAGGATCATACCCTTGGGGCACAAACATCTGGTCGCAGGAAGGCAAGAAGGATCCTCCTGCGCGTCTCACTGAGATTATTCCCCCCAAGACTTCGTCTGGCGGCTCAACCCGCAGAGCGTCCGGACTCCAGCCTCGCGTGAGCTCCAGCGAAGAGGCGCACAACTCTACCTTCCCATTTTCTATTCCATTGCATCCTACTCCCAAAACCTATCGCTCCATGTCGTATTCAGTTGGTCAGATGGATGATGATGAGGATACGGCTCAAGGCGGGGCCCCTTTGGCATATGGGAACGCAGCTGGATACGGCAATCTCGCTGGCCAGTATTCTTTAACGCGACATCCTTCCAGACCAAGCAATGAGCTTCTCCGCGGGCCTTCTGGCCTTAGCCAGCTTCAAGAAGACGAGAGTGAAACCTATGGAGATTCACCGGCCCAGGCTAACTCGACGGATTTCTTTGATAGCGCCGCAAAAAGTCTAGCCGATAGTATAAGGGGCATGTGTCACTTATGTCCGCGAAAGGTTCAAGCTAACACTTGATAGATCTCAAGCTTCGAAATTCACAATATTCAGGTAACCGTAGCTTTGAAGAGCAAGGGGTAAAACCTGATATTGGTAAACGCGGACAGTGGCAAAGCCAGCTTGGTTTTGGAGGTCTGCCAGAGGGCTCTCAAAGCCGAAGACACTCATTTGCCGCCGGCGAGGGCGTTGGCCTTCAAGAAGCTAGCACATTGCCTGGTCTCCCTTTCTCACGAGAGATTGCAGCTCGGAGGAACGATCCACCGCGTAAGTGTTGTAGTTTGGTCACTGAAACACGTCTGAGCTGCAAAGTCGGCTAACCTGACTTCCTACCGCCAGAGAATTATTTCCCTCCTGCTCCTCGCCAAAGCGTGTCTCTCGAGCAATTCGACCAACGTCCGTGGTCAAATCCGCCGGCCGACTATATGGCTTCTAACATGCCTCCTAAAGTAGCCCAAGAAATGGCTAACCACGAAGACATGACCAACCACTACGTTGTGACCTTTAAGTGCTCTCGAGCTGAGGTCTTCTACATTCCTCATAATATGGGACTTGAGGTCAAACCAGGCGATATGGTCATTGTTGAAGCCGATCGTGGCTTTGACATTGGCACCGTCATGTACGCTGAGCTCAACATGCGTCAGGCTAGAATACGCAAAGAAGAGCTCGCTATCGAGCATCATCGTTGGCTTACCACATTCTCGAAGTCGAACCGCAAACTCGCCGAGGCGGCTCTTCAAGGCAAAACTTTGCCTGGACCTGGCTTTAATGCCAATACCGTTATTCCGGGTGAACAGCATGGCGGCCGTGCCAAGCTCATCAAGTCTCTTGCGCGCCCGCACGAGATTCACTTGCTCACAGACAAGGAAGGTAATGAAGAGAAGGCAAAGCGTATTTGCCAACACAAGGTTGCTGAGCATCATCTCCCCATGGAGATTCTGGATGCTGAGTTCCAGCTGTAAGTCGTACCTTTGGACCTTGCGCTATTTTTGCACTGCACATACTCATGACATTTCCGTAGTGACTTTAAGAAATTGACATTCTACTACTACGCCGAAACATATATCGACTTTACGAATTTGGTGGGCGATCTCTTCAAGGTGTGGAAGACACGTATTTGGATGTCAGCAATCAATCCTGCGTCCTTTGCTTCGGCCCACCAGAACAACAACGCACCCGTGGGTCTCGGGCCTGGCGTCGTTTCTCAATCAGGAGAGTCAACATATTCTCCTTTGGGAGGTCCATCGACTAGGGGCAGGGGTTCCCGCCGCCAGCAAGCCCAACCAAATACAGGTAAGGCATTCCACTTCGTACTTCATTTTATTTGAATATCTGGAATTATGGCTAACGAAGAATTAGTACCCCAGCAAGGCATGTACACCCAGTCAGGTGGGCTCATGTACTGGATTCCTCCTCCTGATCAGGGATCAGCACCAGTCTGTTTGGGCACTGCTCTTAGTCCTGAAGAAGCAGCCGGCGCGCAGGCACGTATGCAACAGTCAGCGCCACCCGGAGCTTTCAACCAGTCATATCAACCTCCTCTGAACACAACGCCGACGGGCAATTTGAGCGCCACTGGGCAGTACCAAGCTACTCCGTTTGCTGGTGGTAACTTTGGCCAAGCAAGCTCCCAGTATACGTCCTTCACCAATCAGACGAATCCCCCTGCACCTGCGAGTGTTCCGGGAACCAGCAATAACTCGGCATCTGTCAGTACTTCAGGCCCTACTCGGACATCGATGCCTGCCAATACCGCTGCTCCGAGGTCCAGTTGGAACTCAGCCGGTAGCTCCCGTGCCGTTACTGACAGACCAGGCTCAGGTACAGGTGCATCTGGCTCTACTGGCTCTCCTGCTACAAGCACTCCCACGGGTCAATGGTTCAATTCCCCACCAGCGGCTGCCTCCAATGCATCCAATTCTGCGAGACCCTATGATCCTTATGCTAATGAGTTCATCCCTGGACGCGGCGATAATTCGTCGAGGAATGGACCGGCGACCAGTGGACAAGGGTGGAATAAGTGATGGACATGCTTCAACTCGGTTATGATGGAATAAAGATGGCCTTATTGATGAATTACAGAAATTGCTTGATTTGCTCCATAAAGCTGCATAGCTCGATACAAATATACTTACGACGATGACTCGAGAAGAGTCACGAACAATGATGATTGTGCTCTTATAAGGCTCTTCACGATAAATAATTCACTTGAAAAGGAAGCTTCCAGATTTCTTTAGTTCATTTCAGAAAACTGTAGAATACTAAACCTTTACTTCTCTACTTTTGTTGTTGTCAACGTGGCCTTCATCTTCCAGAGAAAACCTCGTGTTCCTATTGCGACTCTCACCCCATAACGTCGTCTTCTCCCAATCCGCACTGGAACATCACTTAATGGCCAAATCGCCCAAACGCAAGGCCGAGGGTAAGTAGGCCTTATTGTCATAGTGAAATCATTCATTTACAAATTTGCATCCAGCGGAGGACGATTCTTCACCAGAACACGACCCGAAAACGCGAACTCGACGCGTCGCAACGACTCGCAAATCAAGTCCAAAACGTGCACCAATACTTGACTTTGAAGATGATCCCGGCCGAATGGAAAGCCAGTCAGTTTCCCAGCAGGGCATCTTCAAGAACGTCTCAAGCTTTTCCAAGCTGACAGTTCTGTTTGTCAGACAAATTCTAGCCATGAGCAGGCAGCTTGCACAACGAAGTGACGGCAAGAAGGATGACTTCATACCAAGGTTGCGCACACGCGTCGGTGACGAGCAGAAGGAATTGATGGATTTGTTTGCAGAAGAGGAACACCAAATGTGAGGTTGTTTGAGCATCAAACGATCATCCAGTCCTCCGTTTCCATCCGCTGATTAATGAGCAGTACTGTCAAGGACAAAGCATTCACCTCGCAGCTTCAGCAGTTGTATACTGCCGCCATACAAGACCCCACCTCAGTCTCCGCAAGCCAATCTCAGAGCCCTGACGATTCATCTCACGAATTTCTCGCCGCAACATCCAATACCTTGTTCCGGCGCTGTGACGATCTCCTTCGACTCTACAGATCCACCGCACAAGCTATTTCTATCGCTGAGGACCCAGCAAAGGCTGATAGCGAGGTACATCGGGGATGGCAACAGGATAGAGAGAAGGTGGAACGGCTACTGGACCTGGGAAAGAAAGTAGCGGATCGTCGCGTGGAAGTCGTCGTGGGGAATAAAACGGTGGAAGAGTTGGTTGGGAATGAGGAGATGACGGAGGTGAAGAGTGTCTTTAGGGGAAGGGAGGGCGGAGAGGAAAGGCAAAGCCCTGGTGAGGTGCTACAGGAAATGGAAAAGGGAGTGAAGAGGATAACGAGAACGCTCCCGGAAGATAGTTCTTGAGAATGAAGGCACTATACCGAAGCATTATGGAAGGCATGGCTTTGCTGGCTGGACGAATTCGCCTCCCTATTGCAGGACTAACTTTGCTCGTGTCCAGACTTACGAGGCGTAACCAGATGGATGTAGCTGTCTAAGCCGCAAAAGGCTTTGTGGATATGTTCGAACAAAAGTGTGCACAGTAGAGCAATGCTATATAAGCAATCATGCGTGATATGCTCTCTGGACGTCGACCTTGGAAGGCCCAGTGCGAAATACATGAGCATCAAAAAGTTTCTAGACCCCTCACTCCGCGTAGAAAAATAACAGAAACTCTTGTCACGACAAGTACCAGGTTCCGGCAAGAGACGACGTCGAACCTTGTTATATTATTAGCTACGGGGAAAACTCCGCATGGATGGGAGGGCCCTTGGATTGCTTTTTCTCGAAACAATTACTACTCATAAATCTCGAAAAATAATTTTTCTTTCATAAACAAACCTTCGCACCTCGGTCGAATTTTACCAGACAGTCAAAGATTTGTCCATAAGCTCAATTCTCTAACGAACAGCGATGTTTGCGTGTCGGTCATCTACATCAGAGCGCGACACGTTCCTCAGGCCCTGCATTCGAACGGAAAGCCCGATTCGGTAAAGCAGAATCATACACGTGATGGCTTCATGTGGACACCTCCATCACCACTCTCACGACCGCATTGGACTGGAGTCGGGCTAAGAAAGCCTAGCACGATCCTCCAATTTGCAGCGGAGGTCACCAGATATTTGCTAGAGCCAGCAACCCGGTTCCCTGACGCTGTCGCATGGTCATGTAAGAAACGGTGGAGTGCACCGCCGATTGCAGCGCGGTCATTGTGATCTTGGATCGTGAATCCAGAGAATGAATTGTCTACCCAATCGTCATCAAGCAAGGAAACGAAAAGAGCGTCACTATTAATTGGCTATGCTATTTACTCTGCAAGGAAGAATTGTTTGTCAGCGTCTTCCGGGATATGGCCGCAGAAGCAAATGGTGCTGTTTCCGACGCGCATAAGCGGTGAAGGGAGCATACACAGGTACCCAAGGTAACTTTGTAAGAGGCTGCTTGCAAGGACGATGAGTTGTGGTCTGGATGGCAGATGAAATGTAGAGCATGTACAAAAGTGCCTTCCAATGGGTAGCGACACGAAATATCGAAGGCAGTGACTTCAGCCGTTTTAAGTCCAGTAGGTGTGTACCTAGTTGGCTTCTCGCTCCGACACTCAGGCGATCGCTGTTGGTGCTTGCTCAGCCCTGGCTGGCCTGCTAGGGGACCACATGTCATTCCACATTCTTTGCACCGCATCAGGCTCCACCCTTCCCCCAATTAGCTGATCCCCCCACTAATCTGCTTCCATTGCTGGCTTCTGGTCTCTGGACTGCAGTCCTCGTTGCAAAATCTGGACCGCCAGACTCTTGTCTGCCGACCCTTGCCCGAACTCATCTGATCCACCACGTTGCTCAGACCTTGTACATGAGAGGGGACTGCACTCGTCAGTCCCTCCACCATCGCCAAAATTCCTTCGTCAAGCATCCGGAGGCCCGCGAACATCCCCCTCCACACGCTCAGATCGTCTTCGCGGCCTTACGACTCCGACGCTGAGCACCTGCTCGACTCCCCCGGCAGCAACGACGACCACGACCACGACCACAACCACAACGAGAAGTACCAGCACCGCCGCAGCAGCAGCCGTCGGTCCTCGCACGGCTCCGCGGGCTCGGAATTCTCGCTTTGGAGCGACACCGGGGATCTGGTCGACCAGCTAGGGGACCAGGAGGATCCCTTGCAGCAGAAGCTTCGCCAATCGTTCGAGGAACGCCGCTACGGAGGCTCTGGCGGCCAGCAGCATCACCGCCGCCGCAGCGGGAACGCCAACAAACGCACCCGCTTTCAGCCGTCCTCCGACGAACTCGCTGAGAAGGGCCCCCAGCAGCATCACCCTGGATCCATCAGGAAGGAGGACATAGAGATCCCGAACCCGGCCCGCAAGCCCATCTCGCGTGGGGAGAAGCTCTTGGCTGCTGTCATGGCGCCCAACGATGGGCCCTCCCGGATGCACGGGTTGCATGGGAAGAAGCTGATGTTGGTTACAATCAAGTTTGCAGTGGTGCGAGGCAGCAGCTGACGAATTTTTATCTACAGATATTTCACGAGCGTTTTCGTCTCATTAGGTGTTTTCCTATTTGGATACGATCAAGGCGTCATGTCTGGTATCATCACGTAAGTAAACAATTGGAAAGACGATGAGTGGTAGACAGAAGCTGATGGGTATCTCTATGCAGCGGCCCGTTCTTTCAAGATTTCTTCAACCAGCCCTCACGAGCCGAAATCGGAACAATGGTTGCTATTCTCGAAATTGGCGCTCTCATAGCTTCATTAGGTATTGGACAGATTGGTGACATGATTGGTCGACGACGGACGATCTTCTATGGGTCTTTGGTCTTCCTGGTTGGAGGTGCGCTCCAAACATTTACCAATGGCATGCCCATGATGCTGGTAGGAAGAATTGTGGCTGGTCTGGGAGTCGGTGCTTTATCGACAATCGTCCCTGTTTACCAGTCGGAGATTTCTCCACCGCACAACAGAGGGAAATTGGCTTGCATTGAATTCACGGGAAACATTTCAGGATATGCTGCTAGTGTCTGGGTGGATTACTTTTGCAGCTTTATCCAGAATGATTGGGCATGGCGCGTCCCATTGCTAATGCAATGTGTGATGGGCACTTTGCTTGCTCTCGGAAGTGCCCTGATTCCCGAATCACCAAGGTGAGTTGACCATCTCCTATCCTTTACAATCCTCTGACGTTTGCTAGGTGGCTACTTGACAACGACCACGATGAAGAGGGCATTGTTGTTATTGCCAACCTCTACGGTAAGGGTGACATTCACAATCCCAAGGCCCGCGACGAATACCGAGAGATCAAAATGGGAGTTCTTCTCCAGCGTCAAGAGGGCGAAAGATCATACAGGG
Organism: Astrothelium subdiscretum; assembly: GCA_021030935.1. Lineage (NCBI taxonomy): Eukaryota > Fungi > Ascomycota > Dothideomycetes > Trypetheliales > Trypetheliaceae > Astrothelium > Astrothelium subdiscretum. The sequence goes on along the minus strand of JAGFMW010000075.1, from coordinate 162,696 downwards.
ATATGTTCAAGCGATATTACAAGCGCGTCTTCATTGCCATGTCCGCGCAATCTTTGGCTCAGTTGAACGGCATCAATGTCATCTCCTACTACGCGCCGTTGGTCTTCGAACAAGCTGGATGGGTTGGCCGAAATGCCATTCTTATGACTGGTGTCAATGGTCTTACCTACCTCGCCTCGACCGTGCCTCCTTGGTACCTCGTCGATCGTTGGGGACGACGTCCTATCCTGCTTTCTGGAGCCGTTGCTATGATCATCTCCTTATCTCTCATCTCCTACTTCATCTACATCGCGATAGACATCACGCCGACTCTTGTCGTCGTTTTCGTCATGATCTACAATGCCGCTTTTGGTGCTTCTTGGGGGCCGATTCCATGGCTATATCCACCGGAAATTCTACCCTTGAGCATTCGGGCAAAAGGCGCGAGCTTGAGTACGGCTGCGAATTGGCTTTTCAACTACCTCGTCGGTGAAATGACGCCTATCTTGCAAGAGCTTATTACATGGCGTCTATATTTGTTGCACGCCTTTTTCTGTGCCTGCTCCTTTGTTGTTGGTAAGCGTTCTTCAACCAATCCGAATCTGTTCAACTCTGTTCTTCTTCAACCCCCTCGCTAACCCTTGATGTCCCTCAGTTTGGTTCATCTACCCCGAAACCGCCAACGTCCGTCTCGAAGACATGAACGCTCTCTTCGGTGACGCTACGACGGCTATGCCTACGCCTGCTACTCTTGCCGAGGCCGAGTCCCTCTTCTCCCGCTCCCCAGTCCCATCCATCGATCTCCAACGCAATCGCTCGGGCCACGGTGCCGATAGCGCGATCCCCGGCCTCGACATCAATCCTCCTGCAGTAGACATTGAGGACGGGAAGCCGATGCTAAGCAAGGACAAGGATACTGAAAGTCAGAAAGAAGGTGTTGGTGGTTGGATCTCGAACCTGGTGAAGAGGACAAGGGAGGGTGGTGATAATGGTGAGGGTGGAAGTAGTAAAGGATACAAGAGAGTGGGGCAGGACGACGAATAGCGCGTAGCATGAGGGATATAATGAGTTGCTCGTTCTGATAGAACAACCCGCGACATGGGCAAGACACAACATCTTGTACATGTCTCGACCATTTCCTGAGTTGGGAATCTCGACTAAAATCAGATCAGCTGCAGAGCGTCTTTTCTCGTTTCCAATTTCGCCATCTTGTGTTATTCGGTTGGGATTTCTTATAGAAAGCGAATGTCATCATTTTCTCTTTGTTTTCCCACTTGTGGCACTCTCCCAGCGTACAGGCTGCGTACATATATAGCTATGAGTGGCATATATGAAATATTGGAGAAAAATGGGATCAGAACGGCGAGACATCTGTGACCGCCCCGTCAAGGTAGTAAGGTCCGGAACCCGTGAATCGGAGTACCTTATTGCTTCCTTTGCTCTTGTGGGATATTCTGCGAGGAAAAGCTGTCCGAACCCCACGACCTAATTCATGATTAATGTACTTTGGGTCAACGGTCGAAAATAGCAACACACAAAAAGTAAGCGATGCAAGAGTCAGATTCCTGGGAAGTATTATTTTACTATTAGATACAATTCTAGCCAGTCTTTAAAAAGGTTCTCTGATGTGAAGAAGCAAAAGCCACCATGAGTAGACAAAAGAGTGTCTGCTAAATCCCTCCCACGCCGAAAATGCCCGATCGAACGCTACTAATTCCCATCCATTTCATCGCTCAAGAAGAGCGGGTGCTGCTAACGTAGTCGCTGCTCGTAAACTCCCCAATCTCCGCATTGACCGTGAAGTACTCAACCGCGGGCGAGTACTCAACCCCATACAAACTGAACAGCGCGCCCGTAATCACGACCGCGCCGTCCGCGGTGCCGGCGGGGATGCTCTCATGCACCGTGATGTTGGTCAGGATGTTCGAGTCGTCGGGCCCGAGGAACTTGGACGCCAGCAGCGTGGTGCCGAGCGTCTCGTTGTGCGCCTGCGCGGGCGTGGCCACGCCAAACGAGATGGCGACGTCCTGCACGGATTGGATGTAGTCGGCGGTCTCGATGATGACTTCGAAGTCGCTGCCGGCTTGGATGGTGCTGGGCACGGCGAAGCCGGTGATGATGGCTGAGGCTTGGCTGGCGAGGAGGGCGGTGCCGGCGGCGAGGACAGTGGAAGCGCGCATGGTGATAGTGATATTGATGGTTGGTTGATTTGAAGAGAAAGGGGGTAAAAGTTTTTTGAGTGAGAGGTTTGTAAAAGAGGCTTTTGTTGTCGATGTAGAATGACCTACTTGAAGCAGGAACGACTGCTATATTATATACTCATGCCGTGACGCATTTGGTGATTACAATACCTTAGCACGTTATGCTACAGTAGCAGTCGGGGCCTGAATAGTTTCTGTGAGGTTCTGAGAGAAAATCTCAGCAATACGACGTCGGGAAGAGGCTGAGCTTCCTGGACGCGAGGGTTCTAGCGATGGCGATCATTGGCTTGGGTCAGCCTTGTCCATGTGCTCCAGGATCACGGTACCGGAGAAATCAGTTGAAATTACGTCTTTAGGGGCAAAATGGCGGTATGGTTTCTATTCTTGCTCTGGATATTTTCGGCTACCGTTCCGAACTAGTCTCTCGTACTTCAGCTCGACGAACCCATCAGCCAAGTTGAACAGTCGCGATCAATAACCACGTTTGGGAATATACAACGACTGCGTTACTTTCGTATTCATTTTCCTGCTTGTGGTATTGCTGATTTTCAAGCAGTGATGAGAAACCGCTCGAACTGCTGTTCCTTGCATGATCATGACTAGTCCAATATTAGTCAAGCGTTGACAACTTCTGCCACTCAGATGGCGATTCTAAGGTTCCGCTTATTTAACGAACATCTATCGATTCCTCCATTCGCATCAAATGCCCAAAAATTGCCTGCTAACGAAACCTCATGACGAGGTTACATGTGTTTCTAGCACGCTCGTGCAGGATAACGAACCGGTTCTTTTTGACGGTGCTTTCGTGATCTTACAGATCACAATCTCGCGTAGGGACTTTGTCAGGGTTTTCCATGTTCGGCGACCAATTTTCCGGTCCGATTAAACCCTCCCTCGGCCGAAACAACATATCCAGGGACGTCATTTAAACCGGAAAAAAAGTAACAAACTGGGGTAGAGATCATATATGTGAAAGGTGCCTATATGAGGCACGAACTCTCAGCCATCAAAGTTGACACTATCGAGTCTTCCAGGTATGGTCTGGGAAATTCAGCAGCATGAAATGGGCAATTTCGCTCTCATATTCTTCTTGTTATTATTTGGCGAGCGCCATAGTCATCATCCTTTTCGACATTGGGCACTACAGGTCCTCGGACTCTACCCTTGGTCTTCGAGAGTGGTTCGTTCTTGTGTCACGGCGGGCTCGCGCCGAGAGTAGAGCATAGAAGAACATGGAGCTTGCGACAAGAGTAAAGGTAACCTAGTAAAGTACGGTCGCATTTGGCACCCAGAGTGCTTCCAATGGACTTCCACAGAAGAGATTTCGAAAGGCAAAATATCGACAAGACTCTCAACTTGATTTTAGTAGTCCTTTTCTGTCTTTGGCGATTACCGTCTTCTTCCATGACTTGAAAGCCGAGATGTCTTAATCGCTAGTCAAATAGTGCAAATCAGCGCACTGATGCTCAAGTATGTCAGGCAATGCAAGAAATATCGGTTCCAGCGGATACTTGTATGGGCTATAAGAACCAAGGGCAAATGCGATATTTTAGGATATGAAAAGATCTGCCGATCTTGTGAAAGAAAATGTCAGGTTTCTTTTTCTTTTCCCTTTTGCTGTATGATCGATGCTGGTTGTAGCCTGGAGAGATTTTTGCAAGATTGACTAGCCTAGTTGTTGAACTACAACTCAACCCTATAGCTCGACAATCAAGAGATACCTGAGGTACCTATATGCGTGCTTGAAAAGATAATGTGAGTATGTGTTTGGAGTACTCCGTAATATGCCGTTTATTGGCCTATCGGGCTAGCTCCGCAAAGCATTGACGCTTCTTCTCCGGGTCTAGTGCGAGGTAGATGCGTTGATCTCGGGCACTCGGGATACACTGGGCCGTGGCGGCCATCCAAAAGCAAATGAACTGCAGCAGTCGACTAGTCGCTGAAGCAGGGAGGGAATTTTGAAGAGTCAAGATCGCCTCCTAAGTCTCCTAGCTCGATGGGAGTTCAGGTGGGATACGACGCAGAGCGAATTGATGTCTTCAGCGCACCGAGGCGACGCAATGCCGCACGTCTTTTTGATCAACGAAATACCAAGCCATTCCTACGGAGTACACCGAGGGAGCCTTAATATCGGCCTGGCCGATGAATGCTCGGTCACCCCCAGTATCACTAACACTTGAAGTGGTAACTAAGACAGTGACCGCACGCTTTCCGTGGCCGCAAAGTCGACAGTGCATGCTGTAGATCCACCACAGGTCGGCCTGCTACACGCATTCTACTTTCTTATGCCATCTCGTTGTTCGCAAGAAATTTTTCCAGTATCGATTGACTAGCTTGAAAAACATAGAAAAAGGAAGAAGAAAAGAAAAGAAAAGAAAGAGAGTTTTAAAAAGGAAGACCCGACGCTTATCTACTCAAGCTGTATTGCTGCACCATGATCCCATAGCAAAGGCAAGTTCCGCCGGAAAGACCATGGTAGCCACCTTGGCAGATCTGACCCAAATCGTGCTGCGTGCGCTGATCTGTTGGGCCGGAAATGAGTCCATCGAGCTTTGCATCGAAAGGGGATAAATGCCCATTTCTGTAACTCATTATCTGACGCCCCTTTGCAGCTGAGACAACACTAGCATGCATGCAATCCACTCCGCCGCCAAGCTATGCTACCATTGGTCTGCTTATTTTGCCAGTCTCTTGAGTCTTCAGTCGACGTTGATATACATGTAATCTCGCTAGGCTGCATCAAGCATTATCACCTACTCCCCCTTGGATACTTATTACAACCTCCAACAGACACGAGTTAGCACAAGTCTATACGAATAACTCAAAAAAACACCATTTATATCAGACACCCCAAACAGCTCTGGCCTGAGCACAACATTCAAATACTGAGATAGGATTCCATGAGGTGATGAGTTTACTGCATCGTGGGTTTTACTCGAAAGTCCGGGTGGATGATCACCGACAGCGCTCCGGGCCCGACAGAAGGATTTTCTCTTATCACGAAGGTGGTGGGCGCGGACGGCTTGACACGGCAACCATTCCCTCTCCCAACACAGAGAGTTACAAGCTCTAGGCGTATGCTAGGTGGAGCACGTTTACCTCCGGATCGTTGACAGATCCTGCATATATCTTCAGCCATGTCGATCACTTCCCTTAATTCGGATTCGAACAGTATGGCATTATCAACAATCTCGCTACAGAACATACGCCTCAACCTTGGTCCTTTGACATCAACTTTTACTCCTCCTGCAACATGCACGGCAGCTTTTTTTGGTGGAAGCTGGATCGATGACCTCGTCGAGATATATTTCGCCCAATCTTGCACCACTGGATGGATGGTAGATGATCAATCATGCAAGCCACCTCCGAAGACTCCGGTTTATGTCGTCGATCAATTAACTGACTACGGACTCTATTCACCTGGTTATATGTGTCCTTTCGGCTATACTACTGCCTGCTCGCAGGCTCCAGATCCAATTTCAAATGACATCATGAGCCCGGACATTTTCTCATTTCAATACCAGCCTACAGGTATGGAATACGCTGTTGGATGTTGCCCAACGTAAGTTCTTCCATCGCCTCTATGCCCCTTTTGCGTTGCAAGCTTCAGTAGCTGAACCTACGGTTAGTGGCTTTACCTGTAGCTTGGCGGACTACAATGGAACTGCTATTCAGAAATGCCATAGAACCATGACTTCCACTACTTTAAAGGTATCGTCCTGCAGCAGTAACGTTAAGGGCAGGGAAACTTTTATCGACTACTCAGCAGGCGGTCTCACCGTGACATCCAGCACCAAATTAGACATGTTCGCTCCGTTAATCCAACTAGTGTACCAAAAGAGTGATCTCCCTGGCTTCTATTCAAACGTCCTTGGTACTTCGTCGAGTCCCGATGGGAATACGACGATAACTCCAGCAAATTATAGCTTCGGAAATTCGACGATATCTTCACCCAATTCGAGCTCTGCTACGGCGAAAGCCCACCGTATGTCGAGCGGGGCAATTGCAGGTGTAGTAGTTGGTGCCCTAATGGGTCTCGGCTTCCAAATTGCACTTGTTTGGTTCCTACTTTGGTGGAGACAAAAGCAGAGAGGAAAAAGTCGTAGCAGTCATGGCGAGAAGAACCAATGGTCGAAAGCAGAGTTACCAGGCCAAAGCAAAATATTGAATGAAGTCAGTGGGGAAACAGAGATAAGAGAACTCAAGGCGGAAGATATATATGGGACAACGAATCTTGTGCAAGAGCTCGAAGGACGGGTTATGGCGCACGAGTTATATAATGGCGATGGAATTCTGCAGGAGCTACCCAGCAGAGTTGCAACTGAGCATGCAAGAAGTTGCGAGGGAGGAGAGAGTAGTTGGTCCAAGGATGATGATATCATGTATACACGAGTTGTTGCTGGTAATGGGAATATGCAGTGTAGAAGGAAAGGTTAGGGTGAGAGAATTAGAGAATTGGGGATAACTAAGGATCGTAATGGATGAATGGTAGATTGGACGCTGAGCTTTGCAGATATCTGCTCCATTCGGCCTTAGTAGATCTTGCTCTCCAGCTGGACAATCCTCAATATATTGATATGCTGTTCCATTAAGTCTCGGCTTTTTTAGCCTCTGTATCATGGGACGTGTAGATTAGGGCTCTGAGTATTTTGAAAAGCATATTTGAACTAAATGAAGTTTCGACTAATCTTTACTGGAAGTACAGACGGCTGTACAAGTTCCCCACCGGAATCTACAGTCGAAGACTCTATGCGAAAGACCAGGCGACGAAACAATCCGTATTATTTAGCGCAGAAGGGGAATGTATCTCATAACACCGCGTTATGCACCGCTGTGACTTTATCTTCGGAAGCGGCAACAGACGAAAAGGCGGAGATCAAGCGGCAAGAACAGTGGAAGAGGCGGCGGCGTGAGAGGGGCACCCATCCAGATCAGACTTGTCCCGGTCTGACGCGTACATTTTCGTGCGGCCATATTCGAAAATCTCTCTGCAGCGGATGCGAAAAGTCATCAGAGATTGCTAGGCCTATGCCGTGTGAGCTATATGATCCTTTCACGGGCCTTCGTCGCCCCGAATCCCTGACGTTTGATCGTCCCTGTCGTCCACGCTGTGGGCGATATCAGATGCTACTGGAGCAGGAGTTGCGAGATGAGGTGGATCGAACCATAATGGAATCGGATGAGCAGCGCTTGGTGTGGGCTCTCACACAATGCAAAGACTTTCGTACAGGGCATGCACCGATGTGGTACTAGACATTTTCAAGGTCCATATTTGTCTTACTCATCAAGTGATCTTAGGATAGATAGAACTTCCCTTTTGTATAGAATATATAGTTAGTCAAATTCCATATTGCACGAAACAGCTGTCCAAGACCCAAGCAGCTCCGTGCTTCCAGTCATTGGTAAAAAGGCGTTCTCTTTTATGACAAAGCTTGACCGAAAACCTCGTTCAAAGAACAGAAGTTTAAAGGAACGTCCTATTATAAGACTTCTACGATATCAATATTTGTGGCTGAAAGGACGTTCGAGTAGTAGCGAGGTCTTGTGGCAAATGGAATTGGAAAATATGGATAGTATGTTGAATACTATTAGTAGATGCGGCATGTACACAAGCAGGAAAGAGACCAATGACAAGATCTATTGAATGACGCAATTCCAGAACAACCGACTCTGAAGTTCATTGTCAGCCCGTATCGCTGATTACCGCCAGTAAACATATCGGGCCACTGCGTTGTCCCATTGATCAGGTAACTCTCACTTTCTTCATAGCTACTCTCCGCACATTGTATTTCGAATTACGGCAGAGAAGCCTCCGGATGCTGGCTTTTTATATGTCGTTTGAGGTTGTTCTGTCGCGTAGAGAGATATGAGCATAGTGGACATTGATACTTCTCGATAGGGTGTCCAGCCACTGCATGCTTTTCCTTTTGATGCCGAAGGCGATCCCTTTCGCGTCGGAAGTTTTCACGGCAATCATTGAGGCCACACACTAACTTCTCATGCTCCTGAGCATGCGCGCTAGGAAGATTTAGTCATGGGTATCTTAGACCATATCTCCAGGGATTTTACTTACTCCAGGCGCCGCTGTGATGCGAAGCGTTTGCCACAGTGCGAGCAACTGAGAGGTAGATACGGAGGCAACGGAACTTTACGACGCTCGGAGGTAGACGTAGACGCAATATTTTGTATTGAAGTACCGGCTATAGCGAATTCGGATGCAGGAGTCGGAGGAAGGGCCTGAGCATGTCGTTGAGAGGGAATTGAGGGTGAGAGCCACGAAACCTCAGCGTTGTTGAACGGAGATTGGCGAGAAGAGCTGCTCTGAGTCGATTTATCGATGGAAGAGTTTGCGCCATGTGGTACAACAAAGTCCGAGACAGATGGAGAGTTAATGTCAAACCTAGGCTTTGCTCATTTGCGTTAGCTCATGAACAAAGGGTCGATGCACGGCGGTGCCGTTTACGCCTCCAGCAACTTCTGAGCCTAGAAAGCTATCGTAAGACTCCGATTCAATTGCCTCCAAATGAGGATTCACAGATCCAAAAGATTCATGGATAGTGTCATCCGTCAATGTTGGCAAAGGGTCGGAATCGAAGTCACAGCTAGTAGGACTACACAAGATGTGGTCGCAAACGCGGACACCGCCAGGATCATGGGAGGGTTCCCAGGTGACATTCCGCTCTCCTTCTATCTGGACAGTGTAATGTTTCTCAGACTCATCTATATGGTCTCGATGTAGTTCACCTGCTTGTTCAGTCATCGCGTAGCCTATAGGTTCGCGATGACCATGAGTATTACCAGAGATATTGGAGGGTTGAAAACTCCAAAAATCCTGGCTGCCGCGAGAGATGTCGGAAGACGGGAAAGCCCAATATTCACCCGAGTCCATCGAGCCAGTATATTAAACAAAGCTTAACTACGCGCCTGCCACAAATCTAAAAGAACTCGAATGACAGATTTCGACAGACTGATGTATGAACTATAGGCAAGGTTCGGACAACGGCAATAAGGTTAGGATAAAGAAAGGAAAACGAAGGAGTGGCGGCGAATTTAGCCTTGACGGATGGGAACCGCAGACAAATGCGCGAAGAAAGAGAATCTGAGGGTTGGGACATTTCATCAACTTTATAGACGTGCACCAGGGCCTCTGGCCCGCGCTCTGATTGGAGGCCTCATCGTCGCCTCTGCAACGTGGAATCATGGTTCATGATTGGAGGCCTCTTTGACGCAAGCCACATCAGCCACGCTTTCTAGGCAGACAGTTGCTGGGGTGAACAGGAAGACTGTGGTGAGTCGAAAGGTTCGGGAGGAGATCAAAGAGAATGCTGGATCATTTCGGAGCCGTTGCATCCAACTTCGCATATTCTGATTGCGAACATCCACGCAGATTTCGTCTACATTGCGCAGAAGCGAGAAAAAAAACATCACTGATACGTTCTGATCACGAGTGTGAGCCAGCAAAGGTAAGGTGCCTACCTGGGGTACCTAGGGAGGTAGTACGTAGGGGTAAGGTATGTCTGACCAGCGGAGGAAGTGCGGAAGTCCGTGCCCCCGGCTAGGAGAAGTTCAGGTAGAGGGCGGAGCATAACTGCTTCATCGTCAGCTTGCTCACCACCTCGTCACCCTAGATTCTATCGCAATCAAGAGGATCTCCGAAATCAAAACTTGGCAGTGCAACCTAGTGGTCTCGACGTCTGCCTGCCTTTGCGTGTTCTTCCATCTGGCGAGCGCATCTTGCGCTGCGCAATACCAACATGTCTCAAACCCACGAGGAGATGCAGCAGACGGATTCAATAGATTCGCAGGATCCAAATAAGAAGGGCGCCAAGAAAGAGAAGGATAGAAGACCAGCAAGTGCGTGCCGGACGGGATAGAATGACCCTCCCATTTACCGGTGACTGATGGAAGTCCAGATACTGCGTTCCGGCAGCAACGGCTAAGAGCATGGCAGTGGGTCTATCCTGGTGTACGAAAAGACGCCAGACTAACAGAATACTTCTAGACCCATTCTTACACCCAAAACCGTCCTGCCGCTCTTCTTCGCTGTCGGAATAATATTTGCGCCTCTTGGAGGTTTGCTTTTGTGGGCAAGCGCAAAGGTAAGCCAGGAGGCATCCGCTTTAAATGTTGGCTGTTAATGATATATTTTACTTTAGGTGGAAGAGATTGCTATCGACTACTCTGACTGCGCTTCTGCCCCGCTTCTGCCAAATTCGGCCGTTATTCCTTCCGACCACGTCACGAGTAACTTCAAGTCCAAGACGCCGATTTCCCCCCCTTCCTGGGCGAAACAATTCTTGCAGGTCAATTATCCCAATGAGTCAGTGCCGCTTGAGACTCGAAGCATTGTAAATGCCACGGTTTGCCGTCTGTTCTTCGAAATCCCGAATAATATAGGACCACCGGTTTTCCTCTACTATCGTCTTACAGATTTCTACCAAAACCATCGCCGATATGTGAAATCCATGGACCAGCAGCAACTTCAAGGGGATTTTAGGGATAACAACTCGATATCCAACAGTGATTGCGATCCGTTGAGGATTGACCCCGAGACAGGCAAAGCATATTATCCCTGTGGTTTGATTGCAAACTCGATCTTCAATGATACCATACAGTCGCCGGTACTGTCAGCATCTAATGCAGCCGACGCAGAGTATTTCATGACCGACAAAGGGATTGCCTGGAGTAGTGATAGAGACCTTTACAAGCCTACCAAATATACAGCGGACCAGGTGGCTCCCCCGCCGAACTGGCGATACCAATATCCTACCTATAACGACACCTTTCAACTCCCCGATCTTCAAGATTGGGAGGCCTTCCAAGTATGGATGAGGACGGCAGGTCTCCCTACCTTCAGCAAGCTTTCGCGACGGAATGATACCATGCCAATGAGAAACGGAACATATTACGTGGATGTGAATGACTGTAAGATCATTGTGTCTGGATCAGCCGATTATAAAATGCTGACGGATGATAGATTTCCCCGTCACCGTCTATGGCGGAACAAAGTCAATTCTCATCTCTACCAGAACGGCCATCGGTGGAAAGAATCCGTTTTTGGGCATCGCGTACGTTGTTGTTGCGGGTATTTGCGTCCTATTGGGCGCTCTGTTTACGGCAACACACCTGATCAAGCCAAGGTAGATCTCGGAGATGCTCGGCAAGCCAGGTAGATGGGAAAGCTAATCTTGAGATCCAGAAAACTGGGCGACCACACCTACCTCAGCTGGAACAACGAGCAGCCAAGCACGGCGGTCACGACCGGGCGGGCGGCGAGACCCAACGACAATGCATGAACCTATTTCGTCTTGTATCTTGTACTTATCCACGTGGTGTTGACGGAGTTAGGACTCTTAGATTGGTAAGTTGGTCAAGTTCATAGGGTTACGCTACAGGTCATCTACTACCAAATACCATTCAAACTTGAGGTGTTCATCCTGAAAGCGTGCACGCCATATTGCTGAGGCTTTCCCGATGTCTTGTTTATAAAGTCGTCGCTAGGGTACACTTGCCTTTTTCCGTCTCACCCCTTTGTCGGCTATAGCTACTCCAACAAGGTCCCCGGATCCGTCTACTCTCATGAATGCCAAGACTCAAGCCACGAGCAAGATATGAGCGGGAAGTCTAGATCATCTTCCAAACTTCAAAGCTCTCTAATCCAAGGTAGGATTTACTTAAATTCTGACTGAGTTACCGCAAGATAGAACTCTCCGTTGCCAATCACTTCTGTCAATGTTCAACATTCCAGTGAGAGTACATACACAATTCCATTCTTGTATATATAAATATACATTCCCCGAGTCTGACATGGCTCGAGTCCTTTACCTCTGCACCTTTGTATTGTCTCTTGGGGCTCTGGTGCTCGGCATCAACAACCAGGCAAACAGTCACCCAACCAATCTGACCATCCATCCAACGAATGGAACAACTCAAGCAACGAATCAGACAAGTCACCCGTCAAACGGCACCTATGACCACAAGTACAAACACTTCGACTGCGGGACCAACTCGTCCTTAGCCACCGACCACTTCATCCACACCGTCTCCGCCTTCCACAACAAACACGGCCCCAAAGGCGCCCCCGGCGCCCGCGCGCGCTCCGAACTCCCGAAGCGCGACTTCGCCGTCACCGTCGACACCTACTTCCACGTCATCACCAAGTCGAGCTCCGCCGGCAGCATCACGCAAGACATGGCAACCGCGCAAGCCGCCGCGCTCAACACGGCTTACCAACCCGTCGGGGTCTCGTTCAACCTCAAAGACACCTCCTTCACCGTCAACGACGCCTGGGCGGTCGGCGCCGGGCAGGACGACACGGACATGAAGGCGGCGCTGCGGAAGGGCTCGTACGCCAGCCTCAACATCTACTTCCAGACGGACCTGGACGGCAGCGTGCTGGGCACGTGCTCGCTGCCGACCAACATCACGGACCCCGCGAGTTATGCGGGGGACGGGTGTAATGTGAATGCGGGCACGATGCCGCAGGGGCCGATCGAGGGGTACAATCAGGGCATGACGGCGGCGCATGAGACGGGGCATTGGTTGGGGTTGCTGCATACGTTTGAGGGGTATTCGTGTGATGGGGATGGCGACTTCATCGATGATACGCCCATGGAGAGCGTGAGTACGGATGGGTGTCCGACGAGTCCGGTCAAGGATAGCTGTCCGAATGATCCGGGCGAGGATCCGATTCATAATTTTATGGATTATTCGACGGATGCGTGCTATACGACTTTTACGGACAAGCAGATTGCGAGGATACAGAATCTGTGGGGGACGTATCGGAGTGGTAAGTAAGAGGAGATGAGGAAGAGAGGTTGCGCGGTATCGGGAATAGACTGATTTGTTGGAGGATGAGTATTTTTTTTTTTCGAAGTCTCTGTATATGATTGCTTGATGCTGTATATAATTTCTGTGTAAATGATTCAAATTTGGCCATTCTATAAGAATTTTATGGAACGAGTATGTATGTGGCTGTTGACGAAAGGGTATTGAGATCCATCAGCAGAGACCCCAAAATTGTCTGCGGAGATCATTTTAGACAATGTTCCCGGGAAGGCCGGAAATTTTAGTAATCTCCTTAAAGCCACTGTCGGATATCTATGCTCGGTACCTATACATAGCTATAAAAGACGCATTCTGGAGGGTTGGCGTCGGCATAAGACCTTGGACAGGATCTACGACCACCACTGGTCAGATGCTTGCGAGATGGAGTGAACATAGACTGTTACATTGTGTTCTTGTCGAGCTGCTCGAAGAGGTTGTACGAAAAGACCTATTCGCATCGACGTCAATCATTTCCCGTGATATGCATAACTTCGACCAGTTTCATCACCTCCGGGAGAAGCCATGTTTATCACTCGATCAGAGAATAGGTCCCGTGATTAGAGGCCAGCTTTGTCTGATGGAAGGATCGCGAGAAATCCCTTCGACCTCTGGAATTTTTGCGTTCAGACCCCTGTCTTGGAAATCTATGACGCGCATAATCCGATGTTTACTTTTGAAGTCGACTATGTGGACCTCCGCCATACCACGAGAAAATCTCCAGCAGATACGAAAGTTTAGCACGTGGACTTACGGAATATTCTACGGCTATGACACTAAAGAGAAAACTTTGCTAAACCAAAGCCATCCAAACTGCTAGCAAGACACCTGTTTTCCTCGGGACGCTTCTCCAGTAACCACGTCTCGACGAAACTATCATGTGGCATGCGAAGCAATGTCTGAAGAGGCTCACAAAACCACAGACATGGCGAAGAGACTCCCTAGGGTTAGTCTTGTCCAGCTGACGCAAATGGTTTTTGACAAGCGGCACTCTGCACGGCTGCGAACGCGATGCCTACAAAACACAGAGCAAATCCCATTACAAACCCTCTCGTATTCCTTCTCGCCAGCGTCTCTCTGAGTCTCTCTGAGTCTCTCTGAAGACCAGCCTTTTTATTTCACGGACTATGCGGTCTTGTATTCCGTGGTCTAGCCAAGATTGTACAACAGCAGCAGCGAGTGTGTTGGCGACTGAAGAAGCTCCCATGCAGGTGTCTTCGTCAGTCTGTGGAACACCGAGGACCTTCGAATTAGGTCAAGGCTTGCCCAGATTATCAGATCTCTTCAAAAACGGCGGAGCGCTAGATTTACAGCGAGACTAGCCGCGGTGCTATGGGCCTCGTTCTGTTCTCCAACGCTAATCTGGCTTGTACGCTTCAAATTGATGCCACTGCTGCTCGCATGTTTCGGCTTACCTCAAGCGACACGCACTTACTCCAGTTTTCTAGGCTTTGGCGGCGGTTGTGGTCTCCAGACCATCCATGTCGCTGGTGCTGATCAAGAGTATCCGCTGAAGCCTGAGTACGGCTATCAGAAAAATCATTTCACTGGTAAGTTCGTTTGCGCGGCCGATGACGATTTGGATTAGAAACCTTGGATTCCAGTAAGAAGTCGAATTGACGACCGACCTGCTTGCCAAGCTTGCTAAAGTCTGGCACTATCGTCTCATAAGAATATTCAAAACAGCCTGGAAGCAATCATACTAAAATTGAGGAATGAGGGTCATTTCGCCAAACTTCATGAGATGAGACAATTCCTCGCCGATTTCCACTCACTATTCCTGGGAGCCAGACGACATCAGCTATACTTAAGCGGTGAATACTGTGAATTCTTCAACCCAGATTGTGGAAATCCTCATAATAATGCTCAGTCATTTTATCAAAGTCTTTGCGGGGTCGAGAAATTCTTTTATCTTGTGAGGTTTGGGAGCGCATTCCGGCAACTGGTCTACACCCTTGGTCGGAAGATCGCTGAAGCGAGGACTGTTTCGGGAACACCCCAGTTTCGGCCAAAAATTCTCTTGTAAACCAGCAAAATGAACAATAAGTCCAAGCACTTTTCACGAACGATGAAGCGAAGGCGAAAGAATGCTTTTGAAGTAGGAGGTCGGAAAAATGGCCGCGTGCTGTGTTTATATAACGAAATCCGTAAGGACTCCATTGTTTTAGGGTTCAGGATTGTGGAAAATGCCCTCCTTTTGGTGAGATTTGCTTCGATCAAGCCAGGTCATTGCCCATTGCGGTTTTTCCTAGAGCTATGGTTTTTAGAATATCGTATCAAGTCGCCGATTGTCTGAAAGGCATGATCATGATGATCCGAAGCACGTCTCAACAACTGTCTGGCAATTTTCCACATCAACGACCTGCGTTTAAGAAACTTGCTGAATTATTGCAGCCAATTGGCAACAAGAGAACGAGTTTCTTTTATCGGGCTACCGGTGAAGCTATTCTAATCATGCTCTGCATAGCAGCATCTAACTGTCATCATAGCACGACGTCTGAATCAATCACTGATTGTACTTGGAGTTTGATGGACTGGCACAATGAGACCATCAATACCCACTCACATATCCTGGGCTGCATTATCTTCGGGATCGCTCCCTGGCACTTCTATAATTCCGTCTACTCAAGTTCCCCGAACGCATCAACGGCAGACCTCACGCTCTTCTGTATGTATCTTTGGGGAGTATCAATATGCTTCGGTTGCTCTGCAAGGAAAGTACACCACCTTGGTTGCGGTCCGTACATCAGCCAAATTATCTCCAGTTCTCAGAGCTATGGGATTCCCTCGCTCTTATGCCAGCCGTCGACAAATTCCACGCCACCGAAGCGTGTTCCAGCACTAACTGAGCTTGTAGTTGCCATATTCTCTGGAACTGCAGTCCGTCAGTTGCATCCTTTGGTAATCAACTGGATTATCTCGGAATCATACTGCTAATGTGGACGGCTGCCCTCCCGTCAGTGTACTACGGCTTTAAGGGTGACGCACTAATACGGAATTTCCACTGGGCAGTGGTTTGTAGTGTCGACAATGGACTGTTCGAGATGGCAAGCCTAATGAATCTTACAGATGACTCTGATAGCATGCGGTTGCGTCTGGGTTACTCTACACCCCCGATTTCGATGTCCGCCTTTCAGACCATACCGAGCAGCCATGTACGCCGGACTAGGACTCGCTGCACTGCTCTTCGTTATCCATGGTCTTTGGCTGTACGGATTCAATGTGCAAAGAAAACGCATGGCGCTAGACTGGATGTTGGGGATGGCGGTATTCAACTTGATAGGTGCTGTTGCATATACATTTCGAGTGTGTAGTCTCGATTCACTATTCTTCGCGATCAGTAGAGATCTTGCATCATGAAGAACATGAACTGATATCGGAAATAGATCCCAGAGCGATGGTGGCCCTACCGATTCGACTTCATTGGCGCCAGTCACCAGGTCTTCCACGTCATGGTCCTGCTGGCTGGGATTGTGCATTACATTGGGTTGGTTCAAGCATTTCATGAAGCTCAGCGTGACGACAGGTTATTTGCCGACTCCATTGTACGGTAGTATCGAGGACATGTCGAAAACAATACCGAACTGAGAGGTGAACTTGCCACCTATAGCCAAGTCTCACCATGCGGTGACTGAAGACATGTCGTGATTCTTGTAGTTACCTCCCACGTAGGTGACAGAATAAATCACGCGCCGACTGAGGGTCTCTCTATTGGTGTTGTATCTGGTAGGCGTGCTGAAGACATTTGTGAAATGTCAACGAATCTGGCTCAACCAGAACGCATCTTACACCACCCCTAAGGAAATTGGAAAAGATTGCTACCACAAGCAAACGCACGCACATGTAGACAAATCATCAAACCACAGCCCTAGGACTATATTTTCTACAAGAAATTCGTGATACACTAATGAGACAAAGTTGGGAGAAGACAACCGACGCCAGGCTGCTAAAAACCATGCAAAGCTTTCGAAGCGCCGAGCACGCTGATTAACCCCCTAGGTAGTCTCTGCCATTGCCTGCCACTAACCACGCACTCCTCCCAAAAGTTTCAGCACTCACAAAGAAAAATCAACCACCCACCCACCCCTCTTTTTGGTTTTTTCTCACTCTCTCATCTCCGCTCAGCCCCGCTCTCTCTCCACCACCCTCAATCCGTAATACGCCACGTCTCGAACCACTTCAAATGCTTCCACTGCCCACTCGCCCCCACCATCCCAAAGCAAATCGCCCGAAACACCCAAAACAACCCCACCGTCGTCAGATACAACACACCATACACCCCCCACTCGACCGGCTTCGGCAGCCGACGCGTGGCCCAGTCGGCGCAGAAGCCCGCGGTCAGGATGGCGAAGTACAGAGCCGGGTAGTAGTGGTGGACGTAGGTGACGCGGCCCATGGCGACGAAGGGCAGGTAGTGCAGGAACCAGCCGAGCACGGGGGTAGAGGCCCGAGTAGTGGATCTGGTCGAGGTCGGCGGGGGATAGGTCGGCGTAGCCGCGCTGCCAGCGGACGGCGTAGAAGGCGACGAGGGCGCCGAAGAGGCCGAGGGCGAGGGTCGAGGACCAGTAGACGAAGGGGTTGCCGAGGAGGAAGTATTTGACGACTGCGGAAAGGGAAAGGTTAGCGTTGTGGTAGGGGCGGCGAAGAGGGTAAGAGATGGGGAGAGAAAGGGTTGGGGGGAGGGGAAGAGTGGGGTTGGACGTACTGTCGTCGTTCCAGCCGCACATGCGGAGGCCGACGTTGAGGATGGGCCATTGCCAGAATTTGGAGGCGAGGTCGTCCTGCTTGTCGGGATCCGGGACGAGGGCGTTGTTCGAGGTCATCATGGCGACGTTCAAGTGGATGAAGTCGCGGAAGAAAGGAGACTTGTAAGCACCAGGATCACCGGGAGGCAGTTTCTCGTTCCAGTGGCTCTCGATGTTCCAGTGCGTGTAAGGGTCACGCGGGTGGTTCTCCTTGGTGCAGGTAACTTCAATCTGCTTGAAGCCCCATTGAGGCAAGTTTACATTGCCCGCCCTGAGATAACATCCGAGATCGGTGTGCTTAAGTCGGAAGGCGGTCGTCAGTGTTCGGAGCTTGGACCAGTCTCTTGATGCAGCGTCCGAAACAACTTCAACAGTCCAGTGGTCCTTGCTGTCTCCAATTGTAGTATTGCCATATGAAGAAACTTCCCAGTCCGCCTTAGTGACGGGCGCTCCAACTGTGTGAGAGTGAAGGTTACGACCCGTTTGTGCGTGGATCAAGCGAAGCACGTCACCGTTGCCAACATATCTGAGAGGTCCATCTTGGTTGAAGTCGCCCTGAGTGCGATTTGGATAGAAGAACCAGTCGTTGTTGGCATCCTTGTGATGATAGCAGGTGACTTGTTGCTGCTGAGATCCTTCCGGATATGTCTGGACGTGCGAATGCAGTAATCCGCCTCCGTAGCCCATATTCTTGATTGTTGCCCTGGATCCGTAGACAACTTCTAGGGGGCTGCCCTTTCCGACTTCAGTGCCCTTGAGGTTGGCCTGGAAAAGCGAGCTCATTTGTGCATCTCCTGGCCCGCTATTCTCAAGAACAAGGAAGTGGATATAGAAGGAGAACATATACACGGCAAGCGGTATCAAGATGAGGCCGAAGATGCGGAAGAAGACGTGGGCTGCTAGTTCAACCTGGAAGCCTGTCAGTATAGTCTCCCGCATTCCAGACGCAGCTCCTTACCTTGGGCATCTTCAAGTCGCCAAACTTGTTCCAGAGGTCCTCGACCGTGTAAAGCCCAACTAGAGCGGTGCAAAACAAGCCGACCCATTTGACGCTGCAGACGCAGCCAATTGAGACGCCTGTCAGCATCAGCCATAAACCCCACTCGGGGGAAAATGGATCCTTTTGAAGGCGGTGGAACTTGGACCAGCAAAAGACGGTTGTGAATGTAAAGAACAGAAGCATCGAGTCTAGTAGAATGAATCTGCTGATTGTCGTGTACGAGTTCTCGAACAGGACCATCAAAGTGACAAGCCACACCGTGGGACGCCGGAAATTTAATTCCCTTGCCGTGAAATATGCCAATGGAATGCACATGGCGCCGAATGCCGAATTGAACAGACGCATGAAGGTATAGTCGACATCTTCGGGGTATTTCTCGCCAGATTTAAATTCGAAAGAGCCGTTGTAACCGGCAAGATAACCAGACAGACCAACAAGCATCTTTCCCAGGGGAGGATGGACATCGAAGTAGAACTCGCGCTTGAGGTAATGAGAGCCGAACTTGCCAAAGCTGTGCAAGACTGAATCAGCAGTGCAATTCGAGCGCAGGTTTCGGGACTATTCTGGGGGAAGCTACTTACTGTGCCTCATCCCAGGTGACAATTGGCGAAAGTCCAATCTTCCACATGCGCGTGAAAAGGGCAAGTGCGGTGAATATTATGGGGGCAATGAGGAACTCGTAGTCATCGAGTATTTGCACTATCGAGCTAGCTGCGGCTTGAGGCTGAAAATGGAGTAATTAGCCAGGGTGTTTTAAAAGAGGCGAAGAGACCTGCTGAGGCTCGATAAAGTCTTAAGATAGGAAATACCTTTTGCTCCTTCTTCTTGTCCTCGCCTTCTAATGGCTTGTAGTCTGCTCGTCCATTTGCGCCAGTATCTGGGACATTCCTCCTTCTCAGCTCTTCACCACGCTGCGCACCCGTTGAGTAGCTAGCATTAGCTGCCATGTTGACTTCCGCGGTCTCGATCAAGCCAGTTTCCTCGGATTCTTTTCGTGTCACTGGTTGGAAAAGCTGAGTAGCCGCGTGTCGAAGCGGCACAGCTCTCCGCCTCGAGGGTAGATGAGCTGTTCGACGACGAAGGAGCGGGACAATCGGTCCTGGAGAGAATGTAAAGAAGGCCGAAATTACAAGAGCCTAAGGGGGAAGATTGGCATCGAGAAGGGGGAAGGAAGTTTGTTTGCGAGTCCACCGGTGATGGGGGAGCTGCGCTTTCAGGCCCCTAGTCGAAGCTGAATTGAGGGAAGGGGATGATGGGCCTCGATGTGGCTCAGAAAATCGGACCGGGTAACGCAAGGGTGCAAGGGCCTCCAACGCCAGGCCAGCTAGGTATTAATTACATTTAGTGTCTAGATTCAGCTCGATTAAGCGTCAAAAATAAGCCGGGCACGTCATGTAGGTATGCAAATATCTTCAATTTAGCTGCAAGCTATTCATGGTATGAGCTATGCTATGATCCATAAGTGACAGAGTGTGTCCATCAATCCGCAATTTGTACCTATGCCAGCCAATGTCGTTCAGACGACAGTCCCATGTATCAATTTCTGAGCCGGGGTATCTGAGTGGAGTCAAAAAAAAAAAAAAAAAAGGAAATAAACAACATGAAATCGTGAAGCCGGCACCAATACAATCTCCAGGGTGCTCCGAGCTATCATGCAGTGTGTCCACCAACCGAGGAAAAACAACAGGCGCCAGTAGCATCGTGCAAGCGGGCAAGATCCCAATGAGGGAATGCCTGAACATCATCGTAATGAGCAACATCACCTCCTTTATCTCTTCAGCAAAAAAACATCAGAATCGAAATTAGAGCCATGAAAAGTAGTCATCCTTCGACCAAGATCGACAAATTGAGCATGTCGAAGGAGCGGCTAGAGTAGCCGGAAAGAGAGAAGACCTCCCTACAAGAAGCGTTCAATATGCGACCGATGGAGCCAGCCGACCTTGTCGAACGCCGTCCAGAGCTTGCTGGCCTTATTGACATCGATCTTGCACGCCTGCTGCGCATCCGTCTTGCGGAATTCCTTGCCAATCTTCTCGCAACGGACACGTGCATCGAAGATCCTGCGTTTCGCGGTGAGGTATTGAGCACCGCTGAGCCTGAGAATGCCGGCTAGCTGGATTTCCGCCTCGTGGAGCAGGTGAACCTGTGGATCGTCGACGAGATCACGCGGGTGGCCCCTCCAGTCAATCTTCATAGCCCTACCGTTGTCCGAGAGTGTCGAGAGGGGAGGGGTCATGTCGGGAACAGAATTGAAGTCGATGTCGTCTTTGGTAGATTGGCGGGGAGCCTTCGGTGCTGGTGGGCTCATGGCACCATACGATTGAACGATCGGCGTCTGTGGTGTTTTTCGAGGAGCGCGTGCCACTCGAGGTGCCTTGGGTGCAAGATTGGCTTGCTTCTGCTTCCTGGGACCAGCCGCTCCCTTCGAATTCTTCGGTGCAATGTTCCGGTATTCACGACGAGTCTGATTTTTATCGATCCTGCTTGGTCGTCCCGCGATCCGACTGTCCAAATACTCCCGTTCCCTTCGATACCATGCCCTAGGGTCCACCTTCATTTGTTTGACCACCGAAGAGACCATTGACGCCATGGCCATGTACTCCTCCTTTGTAGGCCTGTAACGTGCCTCAACCTGCTTCTGTTTCATCATGTGATTGTCGATTGCTGCTTCAATGGATGCCTGCTCAGGCGGGAAGAGAGGATCGGACGCCGTCGAGTTGACTTCTTCGATGTCTGGGAACAGCTCTGGGTCTTGCTGCGTATTCGATTGAGGTGAGTACGAGGGATGGTGCTTTGATACGTTGGTATACGGAGAGATTGGAGGCGACAGTGGCAACCGATTCTGGCTTGATGGTTGAATCTTGGGCATCGAAGCAATTTGATTGTCGGAATGGAAAGAAGTAAGAGGAGTAAAGTTTGAGTTCGTTGAGGAGGACATGAATGGCTCTGGGCGTTTAGCCTCTGGCGGCGACAATAGTGAGCTGACGTCCATTGTGGCCGTCAATAGAGTTGAGGATAGTATTGTCGTGCGTATGCGATCGGTGACAATAGCAAAGCGAAGACGTGCTTTTATTTAGGAGAGTGGTGGATTGCTCTTATTAAGCAAGGTGAAGAAGTGATTGTCTTGAGCGGAGTGAATAAGTTCTTTTTTTTATTCACTTCCGGGTCGCAACCAACACTAGGCCGAACAACAATGTGGTCTAGGCCGCCGCGAGTTAGCGACGGAAGTTGATGGAAGGTATGAGTAATTCTGAATTGTGAGCGTGGCGAGGTGACGATTATAAAGGGCTTAAGTCCGGCAGAATGTATGTATTCACAATACCTAGTCACGGCGGATGGCTCAACCACAACGCCGGACGAGCCTGAGTGAAGGTCTGCTGTCAGAATGCAGTCGTCAAGGAGCACTCGATTGATAGTTATCAATGTGTAGCAGGATCAGTGGGGGTCGGAGGAGAGTGCAAAAGGGCAGGAGCTCACGATTGGGGATGGGGGGACATGAGCAATAGAAATGTGTGTCAGCCGGACACGTCGAGAGCGGTTCAGAGGCCCAGGCAGCGAGAATAGAATGGGTGACTGATTTGCCTGAGCCGTCCACGCGCGCAACTGTCCATGTTTACCTAAGTCCGGGGCCTCTCTCGCGGTGGAACAAAGCACCCCAAAGCCGGGCAGGCTGTAAGGGCGGATGACGACGCTGGTACGCGCCTAAGGGAGGCGCCGGAGGGCGCTGGCAATCCTGCCTCATCGCAGCGGAGAGGCAGGCAGCGATTGGCGCGCTGGTTGGAGGCCAAGCCATTGCGAGTGCGAAACAGATGACAGGATCCTGTACTTCGCCGCAAGAGGAGGTGGTGACGAGTGAGTCAAACCGGCTCCAAGGCGTCATGGAAGAGCTCGCTAATCGCGACGGCGACGGCCCACCCGGCCATGGAAAGCAACCGCAAACGCGCTGCCCGACGCCCGACACGGCGACAGGAGACAACCGATTATCCCACCGTCCCATCACTCACTCCATCAATTCCATATCCTTCGTCCCAATATCCCTCCGTCGGAACCTGCATTGACCTTGCTCCCATCCCATGCTCGCCGTCCAGCTCCTGAATTCAATTGCCGTCCGCCTCGCGTAGTGGCCACACACCTTTTCGGTCCAGGCCGGCATCATCACTCGCGCTCTACACGTGTACCAATCTTGGTACACCAACGTGAATCTAGTCGCATTGAGCACCTGTCTCGATGCAGCGCTGTTTGCTTCTCAGTGGGCAGCCTTGCTGCTTTTCGCGACATGCGGGGCCAAAAGTTAACTCGTCCCAGGCAGAGCGCGAATGAGCTTCTGCCTAGCGGACGAAGCACGGCGATTGAGCAGAAATAGAATTGTGACTCCTCATCGCGTCAATTGATGGCTGCCTCCCAGTCCCGCCGTGTCCCACGTCATTCGCAACCCAGAGACAGAGAGAGAGAGAGGGGTACGCGTCGATACCTGCGTACGCACATTTGCAATTGAAGACAATGTATCGTAACCAGCCAAGTCCGAAATAGCCGCAATACGTCTTTGGCGCTTGCAGGGCGAGTTGACAGATGCATGCCAACTCCAGATCATCTGCTCCCACTCCAAACCCCATCGTGTGATACACAGCCACACCATCTCATCCGGAATCTCCAATTTGGAAGGGTGTGGAATCCCATGGTTGCTGCTCGCCACATGACCAATCCCATCAATTGATCCATCAATGGGGCGCCAATTCGTGCCCCTCCATCAACAGATGATGGATCACTCGCTTCTCCCCGTTTCTGCCAATGCATGCCAACCCATAGATCCCGCATGTGAAGGTACCCGCCCAGCAACCCTGATCGGGCAACCCCATCTCAGCTGAGGCTTTCCCCACGCCCAAACCTCTGCCAAAGCAGGGCAGCAGTCTTCCCCAAAGCGGGCACCGCGAGGCGCACGCGATGCATCCAATTGACGGCCAACCGTGGCCCCCTGTGAGACATTCGGCCTAGTCGGTGTGGGTGAAGGCACCCTTGCACCCTGGCCTTGCTTTCCCGTCGGATGACATCCAGGCCCGCTCTCCCGTGGTGTGGAGAAGATCCGTCGCGATAAGCCTTATCAGACCCTTGATCGCAACCATCAAGATGATCTCTGGGGGAGAACATGATGCTTTCACCATCCGGTCATCTGCTGCCCTCAATCCGCATCAATTGAAGTCCTGATGCACTCCGCTAGAGTCAATTGGGTCGACGGATGTGATTCGATCGCGATTTTCGCCTTGCCTTTTGCCAATTGGTCAGGCTGACCCGGGCGTCGTCGTTTGCTCTGAGCCTGGAGCCTGGCAGTCATTCATGGGAGACCTGTTCGGCGAGGGCGCTCGGACATCTCCGCATGCATGGCGGCGGTTTGCCATTGGCTTCCGTGCAGGCAGGCAAATCCTTCACCGTGTGGCTGCAGCTGCGTTGTTTGCCTTGTCCTACCCTGCATCATCGTTCGATTTTCTAGAAGGACATGCGTTGACAACAACTCATTGAAAAAACAAGCTCTTCTACCCATGGTAACCGAGATTGGTGCATCAAAGAATTCGTTCAGATCGTGCAGTCTAATTGTAGATAGAAGTGTCGTACGGTCCTGTACGACATGCATTGGTCTCAAACAACCTTTGATTTTTGAAATTGACCCACGGGGGCTCGCTTACGCCTACAAATAACACTAACTTTGGTTGGTGAACTATACCAGGCAATTGGGTGATTACTCGACTCATCATTTGTAAAATACACGTAACTCGTGTACAACTTTTCAACCAGCAATCTCAACAAATGTACAAATTTTCTCTGAGTCAATGAAGTCCTTCCCTAGGCACATTGTTGGTTCAACGACTCCTTTGACACGACCACCTTACGGAGCCATGATCGATCTCTTCAGAGGCGCAATCCCTGCTCCGAATTGACCATTCGTATTCTTCGCAATCGTTTCATCCAACATTTGCATCATCGCTTCTACATTAGGTCTACTCTGCGTCCGTGGCCAAGGCGCCCTCTTGAGGGCTTTCTTGGCGTCATCTCTCTTTGTATATGTTCCATTACCGTAAAAGTCGTTGCTGCCCGCAATGCAGGCGTCCTTTCCGTTCCATACGGTATCAGCGACTGTCTTCCATATCGCTGTAACATCGACGGTCATTTCTGGCGTATAGAAGATCCGGCAGTCGGCTGTTTCATACACAAACTGTAAGGGCGTTTCCGTGGTGTCCCCTTGCCGGATACCGTCCCGCGCGTTCACTGCAAGCGTGACTCCTGTGAAGAGCATTAGCAGGCGCGGTTAAGAAGTACGGAATATAGAGGGGTTGCCTTCTGCCTCTTTGGACTTGCAATAGAAGGCCTAAATCTAGCTTACCATTAGCACCTCTGTATAGAGGAAGATTGTTGTAGGTTCCCAATTCCGTGCTGTTGTAATATGCGCTTTCGGCCGACGAGTTCGCGAGTGCAAATGTTTCATCGACCAACTCTTTGATATACTCCCACGGATAGTCATTCGTTCCCTTGACTCCTCCTACCGCTTGAATAATACCGGGCTGAGGCCGACCGCCCATAGCGATTGTTTTGACGCCAGCCTGCTGCCGCATAAACTCGGAAAAGATGGTGCAGGTCGACGCACAATAGCCATCGTAGACGATAATGACATTATCACGGGCGAACGGTTCTGTCGTGAAGTTTGAGCGGTTGAGGTAACCGCTAACGACAATGTCGGAGCCTCCGACAATACTGACAGGATCGCTGAGATTCCACCTGATGATCGATGTGAAATTGTCTCCATTGTATTCGTGCGGCCCGTATTTGGCAGGCCAGGAGGTAAATGGTTCATAGCTGATGTTTGCATCTGTCTGGTAATCGAAAACACTGCTGATGATTCCTTCAATTGTGTCGTTCAGTCCAAGTTCCCGAGGAAATTGTGTGGAGACCTCAGAGAATTTCTGTCCGATCAAGTCAAAGCCCTGATGCGCTCGGAATCGCGTGGCTCCATAGGGCAAGTATTGCGGAAATAGCTGTTTAAAGAGATCATAACCCTGCAAGATGGTACCTCCCCCGTTGGCGCTCACATCTATTATCAATTTGGTCTTGTTCGCAGCAAGAGCATCGGCAATAAATTGCTGGTTCACAAATTGGAACTCCTGCTCTGCGGAATCGAGACCGACAAAGGACGGCACGCTGAGCACCGCTACGTCTTCATATCCCTCTCCATCCAAGAAATACCCACCGTTGAGATTATTCGACTGTCGAATGATAGGACTAGGATACCCTGGTGCAGGAGTGCTGGTTGTACTTGTTGTGCTTGCAGCTGTCGTTGATACGGATGTGGCGTTAGCAGTGGGTGCCGTGGTCGTAGCTGTAGATGTTGCAGCCACTTCTTCAGGGACGATGTACGTATTGTACAGGTCCTCGCCGCTCTCAATTCCCGTAAAGTCGGCCAGCACTCGTGCAAAGTTCTGGTATGTAGAGGTCGTACCATTTTCGAATGTCAGGGTAGTACTTGCTCCAGGATATATCCAGCGCCCCCGACCACCGCCACCAAAAATACCCGTCGTTGCTCCGGAACTACCAAGGGAGACTTGAGCCAGATTGTAGAATAAGTTGTTCCACAGAGCGTCTCTATCTTGTAATGAGCCGACTTCGCTCAAATTGAGCAAGTACTCGGTAGAATTTTGTCCATCAATCTCCGTGATTGCTGACGGCGTGTAGCTGGAATTCGCAAGAGATGCTTGAAGAACGTCGGCGTAGACGTACTGCTTCGGAATGGAAACCCCGTCTTGCGAGACAGAAACTAGGGGGATCGGTCGTCCAAACGTAAAAAAGCTCCCAACAATATCTGGAACGTAGACAAAATGGCCATCGTGTGTAGTCTGAAAGGTCTTGTAAACGCTAAATCCAAATTCGTACTCGTTTTTGAATGCCCCTGAACTAATGTTTGTGCCAATCTGACTCAACTCGGCATACACGTCCACAGCTGGCTGAATCTTTTCCGCGTATTCGGCTGGAGGGTTTTTCAGATAGCTGATCGTCGTTTGCCATAGAATGTATGGATACAGGCTATCAAGCAACGCCTGTGCCTGGCTGGCGTGCAGAGGTACCGAATTGAGGCAGTCGTAAGCTAGTTCGGCAGCGATAGTGGGTGTTGCGGTCGGACTGCCTGAAGCAGTCTGCGATGCGACAGCGGCGCTGACTGCTGCACAAGGCTCTGTACTGTTCTGTGCTTGTCTTATGACATAATTATGTCTTGTAACGCTTGCTGTAGAGAAAGATACTCCCAAGAGAGCAATGGTTACAGGAAGGAGATACATCGTCGAAGTGAACGAACGACAAAGACACGAGATGAAACCAAACCTACCGTAGCGACATACGAAGACCTTAAATGATTTAGACCCTTGTAGATAAAGTGCCGGGCAATTTTCCAATCCATCGTAATTCTAATCTCGAAGCCCTTCCCCGCCAATCGAGCGCAGATTCTTAGCTGCGGATTGGCCATGTTCGCGATCGTCAGGGCCGACAGCCAGATTTAGTCAAGCAGGCCAAGCATGAATCGCTCCCACCTCCAGTGGGGAAAGCGTTTAGAATGGAAGGTAGGTGGATTTGCCCTGGAGATAGCGGAGCATCTGCCCATTAGTGGCGTTTGACTTAGTTCGACGGTGATGAGATCACGCCCCTGCAGATTAAAGATAGCACCGAATGAGGCAGGAGAGACAATGGGGATGTGGCTCCTCGCACGCCGTCAACGCGACAAGAAGAACCGCTGGTCGTACTTCTTCAGAGCCGTTCAATGGACGAGGCCAAACGGAATAATCGCATCGGTAGGGTAACTGTGAGCATTAAAGCTCAATTCCTCTTCGTCATGGCCTCTACCTACGAAGCGTAAGCTTGCACTTTACCTCGATAGGCACGGTGCAAAATGTTAGTGCGAAGGCGTTGTGCGCCAAGGCTCCCTGGTGGGGTAATGAGTGCACTGACTACGGAGTAGAACTATATTGCAAAAGTGGACGATGTTGTTTCGCCCGCTAGCTCCAGGCTTTTCACGTGGATAAGGTTTGTACGGAGTATAGTTGCAACGGTCAGTGGCACTGTCGCTACCCAGTAGAGCCAGAAATGATGATTGATGATGCTACTACTCAGCGAATAGGTATCTGAACTCTATCATGAATTATTCCAGCTTTAATTATGGCCTGACCAATTATTCTCTTATTTGTTACTCATCGAAAAATAATTAATAGTGTGAGACCGGCACCGCGACTGATGTGACTCAGAACCGTGCAAAATGTCTCCGCGATATACTCTGGGCAAAATGGCGAAATACCGATGGCGTCGGTCTGGCCAGAAAAGGTGAATATCCATACCGCCAGTAAAAATGTACAATAATCGTCCTGTTCATAGGCGCAATTCGTCCATATGCGCAGGGGTAGAATGCCAAGCGGGTGGACTTAGTCCTAGCACTCGTTCCCTATCTTGGTTTCTAGCCATCAAAGCCACGTGTAACTGGGGTGACGATGTTAGTCGTGCATTTCAGTGGACATAAGAACCAAGGAGACTTGCCTTGAAACCAAAATTCAATACCAAAGCAATCATCAGCCCGATGCAAACAATACACGGCCCCAATACCGCGTCAAAATCCCTTCCACTTCTCTTTCGAATCAAGTTACTCCTCCAAGTGTACACCCCCCATCCCCACGCACCCGCGAAGACGGCCATGAGAGTGTACACAACCGCCAATGCTCGGGCAACTCTGTCATCGACACCTGCAGCATTGAAGAGGCCGAGGGATAACGAAGCAAGCAAGATAGCCACGTGCTGCCATTTGATGAACGTACGTTGATTCGCAAGCCAGACTTTGGGCTCAACCTTAAGCGGCCCTTGGTCTTTGATCCACACATCAGGCTGATAGACGCCTGGCGGCAATTTCTCCTGCCCACGACGTGAGCGAGCATATCTGGACGTTGAAAACCCGCGGAAGAGAGAGTGGAGACCTTGGTCTGCAGAAGAAACGGTAGTGTTGCGCTCCGCCTGGAGTCCATCATCGTCAGAGTCTTCTTCTTCAGGTATGTCAGTCACCCCGGTAGGCTTCATCGCAACTGAGGTCTTGGCAGCAAGGGAGGCACGATGAGCGTCTTCTGCCGTAGCCCTTTGTGACAGCGTACGGTGCTTAGATAATGCTGTAGCTGAAGGAGAACCAACTGGAGAGGGTTTAGAAGGATTCGTATGGGGAGAACTCTGTGAGCGTATGAAGGATCCCACAGCGATTTCATCTTCCGCCGCCTTGGCTTTACTTTCTTGCTCTTCCTTGAAGGCTTGTTCTGGATCACGACGAATGTCGGTTTCCAGGGCGCTGAGCCAGAACGGAAAGATGTTGACGGTGTCTTCAAAGAGCTGCGCAACACCGTGGGCGAATTTGGAGAAGCGGGGAGCTGGGTATACGAGATGCGAGTTCATGAGATCATTCGCCCATTCATACTGTTTGTGACCTTTGATCTTGATCTCGAGGATTGCAAATGGAAACCGACTAATCTCACCCTTGCGGATTGAAGTGAATGGGTATTCCATTTCGTTGTCGTCAATATCCCGTCGATGCCAGTCCTCGGGATCTCTACAGGGCCTATCAACATCAATCGCATCCTCACGAATAAGAGCAAGGTCAGTATCGAGAGAAATGCGAACACGGTCGTCGCCAGGTATCTGGAATGCCGTTCGAGTATAGTTCGCTCGTAGCACTGGTTGTAGCTCATTTTCCCGCAAAAAACTCTGGATATCATCTACGCTCTTTTGGAGTACCTCAGCTTGAGCGGAATTCTCACCCTCACGCTCTTGTAATTTGTTGATGCTTTTCTCCATCTTGTAATTCCCGTGGATAAATGGCTGGACGTATTTCTCCTTAATACCAAACCGCTGTTCTTCGCTCACATCACCTTCTTTGATCATTTTTTTCTCAAACAAGATTTCTGGTTTGTGGGACAATTGCCCGTACCATCGCAACCTTAAAGATGCTGGATCTGGCTCTTGGGCAACTTTCTTGGTGTATAGAGAAAAGCGGGGATTATCAAAATATATGGACGTAAGGGTCGGATCGCGTTGGGCCGCGTCGACGACTTTGGATGTTTGAGGATTGAATACGAGAACTGGAAGGCGACGGAGAACCATAGTCTTGACCTCGAGTAAGTTTTCGGGATGAACCCAAACTAAGAAAAGTAATTAGCGATGAGAAAATCTGAAGCAAGTCGACCGTCAGCCTACATTTGTATGCTTTATACGATTCTCCGCCAGTCTGTCCTTCACTAAAGGACGACGGTCCTGCCTCCTTCCCTTCGAGACTTTGGCGGACAAAGGAGTACATCGCTGAGAGTTGGTACAAAATTGGCGAGTAATCTTCTTGATTGAAGGGTAGCGCTGCCAGACGCACTTGGAGAAGTGGTCGCACTCGATAATCGTGTCCTCGTTTCCGATCATGCTTCTTAGCCGCCTTGAGGAAGCCTGTGTAGTTGATTCGGCTATATTTCTCAAGTTCCTTCGTCTCCTGGGAGATGCCATCGAGCTCCGTAAGAGCATCCTTTAAGGTCCTTTCCCGGTCTTGACCTTCTACAGTCTGCTCATTAGTCTTCGAGCTTCCTTCGACAGTTCCTTCAGAGGGTTGACCGCCTTCATCGGCCACCAATGGCTTCAATCGCGCCTCGCATTTTGAAATGCGATCGCGTAGTTTCTGAACGGCTTCGGCCTGGAAATCATGGACTTTCTCCAATTGTACATTTACCAGCTCTTCTACAAAGGCGCCTTCATCTTCTTCTGTCCAACCGGAATCTTCTCGATCAGTCGGCGATTCTGTGTCTGATTTGTCCTCTTTTAAAAGCTGTTTGAGCTTGTCGTAGTCGATATATTTGTCCTTCCATGGCGAGTAGATGGATTTTCGGAGTTGGGTCCCAAACCTCATGTTTGAGCCAATGTGTAGATGGAGCAGCAATTGATTGGATACTACTTCATCTGGAATGGTATATAAAGGTCGAGAAGTCTAAAGTGGGAGGAGAAAAGCTCGAGAACGAACAACGTGGGGCAGGCAAGGCGAAGACTACAACGCTTCCGGATTACGGCTGTGCACGCTAGGCGGCCCCCCTCCCTATCGAATTCGTGATCAGAATATGCAAAAATTCAATACAAATCTTGAACTACTATAGTTTGGACTCCGAATCATCAGAAAAGTGAAGCGATAAGCTAATTTTTGCCAAATTTGAGCTTCAGATTTCATTAATTTATATAGAATTTAGAATTCCATTTGTAGTCTAGAGTTTATATTGAACTTTGGTTGTTCAACTAACAAATTTGATACGGAGGGGGGCCACCTAGCGTGCACAGCCGTAATCCGGAATCAGTGTACGACTTATTTGGGTAACTCCGTTCTCGCCGATCACTGCCTGCTATTCTACAGCTTCACATTTAAGTTCGGACCATTCAGACATGACTTCCTCACACTCTTCACGACTAGAGCACCCTCAGTATCAGTAATGGAGCAACAGGACGCAAGAGTACAGATGCCACTTCCTTTGACCGAGTACTTGAGAACTGTTCTCCTTGAGCTTTCCAATAGACCATACCCGGAGATCCCAAACCCTCCAAATCTCAAAAAACGAGCTTCCGTTGCGGTTATACTTCGTATTAAACCCAATTACTCCCACTGGCCTCAGCCAAATGCGCGCTCCTTAGATAAGAGCGGGATAGGCTCGAACAACGACAAACTCGAGGCATTCTTCGACCAAGAATGGGTGAAGCATGGAGACCCAGAATTGCTGTTCATAAAAAGAGCTGCGCGTAAGGGTGATCGCTGGACAAGCCATGTTGCACTCCCTGGAGGAAGAAGAGACTCTGAAGATGCGGATGACAAGGCTGCGGCTATCAGAGAGACGGCTGAAGAGGTGGGCATCACACTGGACGAGGAGAGCTGTTTGGAAGTTGGAAACTTGCCCCAAAGGCTCGTCACTACGAGCTGGGGAAAGGTCCCTTTGATGGTGTTGTGCCCATACATTTTTCTTATCACGAAACATCAAGTACCTCCATTGCGCCTACAGCCAACTGAGACAGCATCAGCCCATTGGGTACCACTGCGTGCATTGCTTGCGCCAGGTCAACGCACTTTCGAGTTTCAGGATGTTTCGAGTCGATTAGCCCACCAGGAGTTTGGAATCAAGAGGTGGTTTCTGCGAGCTATGCTTGGACGGATGGTATTTGCAGCCGTTCGCTTGGTGCCAAGTGAAAGTGTATACTGCACCAGTATAGAAGAGTTCTTCCCCTTGGAAATCGATTCCACCCCATCCAAAGCTCCAGGCATCCCATCTCCGATTCCCCTCTCCAAGTCCCGACTCAAGAATAGAAGGGGCGATTCATATCCGCAAACAAAGCCGCTACTCCTCTGGGGCCTTACTCTCGGAGTACTCGCGGACTTTCTTGAGTTACTTCCTCCCCACAATGCCTTAAAGTTGTGGACGTATCCAACATTCACTCCTTGGGATGTTCGCTTTGCTGTCTGGGCACTGTCCTATCGCTTCAGAAAAGAAAAGGAAAGAGAACTTGCATTACAGAGCACTCCAGACATGATGTGGGGAGATGAACAGAATGAGGTGGAGAGGGAAGTTTTCCACCGAGCAGAAGACGGTTTCAAGGCGAATCCACATCACAGAGACATTCGTCAGTCTAATCAATTTAAGTCCACTGAAGGAAAGGCAGCTGAGGTCGGAATAAGCGGAATTCCAAGCGGACAGAGCCACGTTGGTTCAGTACAGAGACGTAATACAGGTGCTGTAAGTCAGATGTTAGAGGGCTATTACGATATCGTGAGGAGGGCTGTGGCGGTGAGTCTTGGTGGTAGATGTTTAGGCGTTGCTGGGTTTTTGATTCTTCTTTGGACTAAGAGAAGATGGTTCAAAAGAACCTGACTTTGGACTGGAGGGACTCCGATATTATCTTGTCATAGAACAATGTCTTTTTGCCATTCAAAATTTTTGAATGTTTTATTGCTCCAGCCATTACCACGGCACCTAATTACAGAGCTTTGCAAGATGCGGTACGACATGGGAGTGCGACTTCCAGGCTTGAATACGGGGGTGTGGGCGTAAGATTACTCTGTATCCTTGTGAGGCCCGAGAGAAACTCGGATTTCCTTCGCGCTCGAGCGAATCGAACGGCATCAATACTGGTTGCCGAGGAGAAAGCATGAAAATTTGATGACACACCGACAGCTTATGTACCGTGCTGATCCAGAGCGATCGGTGGCATTGTCAGCCACAGCTAAACGGTTTTCGGGCGGGCCCGGTCTCTGCTCGGGTGACGACATCATGATTGATATTTGAGCTCTCTGCCAGCAAGCGCGAGATGTTCATTTCGTCTCAATTGCCCATCAGACAAACCTCGTACCTCACCATTCCTCCAGACTCTCAACATCTGACATTTTTCATTGTCTACCTGGAAGTTTTCAGATGAAGATCCTCACAAAAGAAGAAGAGCAAGCACACTACAAGTATGTCTCCTTGGAGAGAATTGGGTAGATGTGTAAACGCTGACTCGGTTTCTTAGTGCCACCCTCAAAGGTGGTATTGGTGGCGGTCTAGCTGGTACTGCTGTTGGTGCCCTCGGAGTGTATGCAGCGAGCGCCAGATATCCAGCTTTTCGACAACTCACACTACCTTTCCGGGCGTTTTTAATTGCGTCGTCAGGGACTTTCACGGGTATGTCAAAGTCTTTCTGGATCACGGTCGCTCCTTTGTGATCTGACCTCTAGTCTCAAAGCAATTGTCGCTGCCGATCGGTATTCCCGCAAATTCGAAGAAGCTCGCAACCCGGAAAAGAAATACGTCGACTCAGCAACCTCCAATCTACAGCAGCTTGAAGCACAAAAAACAGGTCTACAGAGAGTGGGGGATTGGGCGAAGGAAAATCGATATCCCATTGTCTTTGCCTCATGGGTTGCATCCATGGGTGCAGCGCTCGGGATTGTCGGACGGGATCCATACTTGACTGGACAGCAAAAGCTGGTACAGGCTCGTGTATACGCTCAGGGACTGACGTTAGCTGTATTGGTTGCCAGCTTCGCCTTCGAAACCAGTGATGCAGCGAAAGGCAAGGGCAGGTGGGAGACTATCAAGGTGCTCGATCCAAATGACCCTACGCACAAGCATGTGATTGAAAAGAGGATACATCACGAGCGATACGCGGGCGAGGATCAATGGAGGGGTATGTGTTTTCTACCTGCCACCGGCATCCCTCGTATATGACCTGGAATTTGATGACTAATTCGTAAATATAGACATGATCGAAGCCGAAGAGCAAAGGCTAAATGAGCGGAAAGAAGCGGTCAAGAGAAAGGAGGAGGAAGATGCCAAAAAGTCTGGCAAGAAGCAGAAACAGGAAGCTGCGTGAATCATCCTTGATCGTAAACCAGGATCTTATTCTTCTGCTATATTTCAAGCGTCTACAGCATTTGTGGTTTCAAAATTTCTCTGGCTTGGGCAGTGTTGGTTTAAC
Source organism: Astrothelium subdiscretum (assembly GCA_021030935.1). Classification (NCBI taxonomy): domain Eukaryota; kingdom Fungi; phylum Ascomycota; class Dothideomycetes; order Trypetheliales; family Trypetheliaceae; genus Astrothelium; species Astrothelium subdiscretum. The sequence goes on along the minus strand of JAGFMW010000075.1, from coordinate 128,428 downwards.
TGCTGCCTGCTCACCAATTCTAATTCCACATTAGGTATCCGCTTTTACTATGAGTCTACATTGAGGCAGGACACCCGGATTTTGCACGTCCATTCTCTTCCAATGTCCAATTGTTTCTATTTTACGTTGTACATAAACCAATGATCCCATGAACCCTACTGTGCGTCGCTCAGGGTACGTCGATTACGGGGATGAAGTTGATCGTATTGGATAGATTAAAGGCGCGCTTCTCGCTAGAAGCAAATCCCAAAATAACAACCAGCCGAATTTTTCTCCATTGTCATATAAATTCGTACTTCCTATCAAACTAAAAAAGCTTCAAGATGCTTTCAGGCAGCTTTCCTATCCAATAGATTTCGCCATCTATTTCATTATCCACATGACTCACCGGAACAACCCCAAGAAACTTGCCTATCTTCAATGGTTCTGGCGTTTCCCGGGATAATTAGAGAGGAACTGAAAGCTACAGGGAGAGCTAGAGGTATCCAAAGCTATACTTAACGGAGGAATAGGCTTCTGGAGAGGCAGGGTGTCAGAAGAAATGTTGTAATTCTCGCGCTTCATCGAATCGAGGTGCCCCCGAGATTGATTCATAGATACGCCACACATCGTCATTCAAATCGATTTCTGATATCGTTCTCATTATCAGGTCAAAAGCCATAGTCTTAATATTCTCATTTAGTATACGGCTGATTTTGCCCATTGTGGATTTTGCTAGGGCGCACAATGTGACATAAGTCAGAGCCATCGTCTCTCCGTCAGATCTAGGGGCAGAAAACAACTAATTCTAGTCGCTCCACTGCTACCACATAAAGGTCTCTTCTCAGCAGGACGGCACCTGAAACCTGGGTACATTGTTTGTTGAATCAGAAGGATTCCACCAATGAGGTGATAGCCGTCCAGCTCGTCTCGGACAAAGCTTGGGCCCGATCTAGACTGGCCATATGGCAATCGAGGTATTACCTTCGTCCTTGACCAAAGAAGATTTCTGATTGACGTGGGTGCGCGGGTACGTGCTCATCCTGGAGCACCAACAGTCTCATATTCCGGCCGACATGGGCTTCTTTCCTTCTCGCCGATTATTCCGTGATCTTTCAGTCAGCGCTTCGGCCGACGGCATGCGAAAGCGCTTGCCTGGTGTGGATAAGTGATATAAGGCGTTTCTAGACAGCGGGTCCGTTTCAGGTTAAGCAATCACATTTTGAGCCTACCAAAAATCGCGCAGAACCCTGAGCAGCAGAACAAGGGCTACGCTCATGCATAAGAATCACCTACGTGAGGGACACCTGGGCAGTCATTCAATACACTCTTCCAAGGGTTGAACCTTATCCAATGAGGTAGTTCTGGAATGCAAGTGTTAAGCAGGGCATATAGGAAGGATAAAATGGTCGGGGCAGAGAACCCCTGCTAGCGCCATGTTCTGAACGCTCATTGCTCCTGATCCACGGGCCACTTTCTCGCTGCTCGCTTGGATTGATCGAATTGACGACGGCGATTCTACAAGCCTGTCCGTTGTTTCTGGGTCGTGATGCTAGCTCGAATCGTTGCTAGCCGCCTTGCTTGTTCATAAACATGATACCGGGCAATCTACAAACAGAGATTGCCATTCGTTTATCCCTCGGATGCCACACAGCAGCCGCTGTCATCCCGTAAGTAAACGTCTGCTCGGAATAATTGCTAGCATTTGCTATACACCCTTTAATAATTCCCCTCGGCAAAGAGGTGGAGGCGACTCCGGGCTTGCCATGCCCACTGCCAGTAGGTGTGTGTACGGAGAGGTGGTATAAGATGTGAGCATCCCACGACAAGGGCGGTCTCTTTTCTTCACGACAGTCAAGTCTGCTCAATATTGGCATTCCATTCGTTTCAGTCCCTCGTTAAAGTTTACTCCATAGTACTTCACTGAGTGAAGCTGGTCGTCTATTCTTCACGCTCATTACTGCAACCTACCTTCGTTCTCAAGACCCAAAGTTCACTTAACTTTTCCTGATGGCTACCCTGTCTATCGCTGCTGCCCTTCTTGGGCTTGCCTCCTCCGTTTCCGCCCACGGAACGGTATCAGGTATCGTTGCTGCTGGCGAATATTACCGAGGCTACAGCCCCAGCTTCCAATATTCCAACCCAGCACCCGTTGTTATCGGATGGTCCATTCCTCAAGACTTGAGCAACGGCTTCGTCGCCTCGAGTGCTCTTCAAACCGACGACATCATTTGCCATATCGCTGCCACGCCCGCTCAGGGTCACGCCAACGTCAAGGCCGGTGACGTTATTGAGCTCCAGTGGACCCCATGGCCCAACTCCCACCACGGCCCTGTGGTCGACTACCTTGCCAACTGCAATGGTCCTTGCGAGAAGGTCGACAAGACCAGTCTCGAATTCTTCAAGATCGATGGTGTCGGTCTCGTCAGCGAGGCTTCCGGATCACCAGGCACTTGGGGTACTGATCAGCTGATTGCTAACAACAACAGCTGGGTCGTTACTATCCCCAAGAACATCGCTCCTGGCAACTACGTTCTCCGTCATGAAATCATTGCTCTTCACTCCGCTGGCTCAGCTGGTGGTGCTCAGATGTACCCTCAGTGCATCAACTTGGCTATCTCCGGCAGCGGTACTGAGAAGCCTACTGGTGTCAAGGGTACTGCTCTCTACAAGGAGGCTGACCCTGGTGTCGAGATCAACATCTACACATCTCTCTCTACCTACGCCATCCCTGGCCCTACCCCCATCGCGGACGCTGTCTCCATGAAGCAGTCTCAGCCCAGCATCGTCGGTGCGGGCGTTGTGGAGACCGGTACTGCCGCCGCCTCCGCCGCTCCTGTCAAGGCTACCTCCTCCGTCGAAGCTTCTGCTGCCCCCACAAGCGCTTCCGCTGCTTCAAGCGCTGCCGTCGCCTCTGCTACCGCCAAAACGTGCAAGCGCTCGCACGCTCGCGACCTCTCTCACAGCCAATAAACGTATGATTACGGTTTCATCTCTTTTCGACACTACCATTAGACGGACAAGAGTTATGGTACGGAGCATTGCTGGATGGAAATTTTGTTCCAAATTTCTTTGCGAGGAGAGCCTGGTACCGAGGGTTGGCTATTTGGCAATTAGTATGTAAAGATTGGGTCCCGTGGGATTCTTGTAGATATTCGCCTTCACTTCTACCAATATGAGCACTTGACATGCTGTCTATGACACTTTGTCAAAATTATGACTTGATAGCCTTGTCATCGAATCGATTTGTGATAACGATGTGAAATATTACTGTTGTGAATCTCATGCGGTATTTGGTCCTACATTCCCAGAGCATCTATCCCAACTCTTTATTGAGGCATCAGTTCATGTTCTTAAAGGTAGTCATGGCTTTCATTAATATATCATGATAGCAGTTTATATAAATACATAATTTGCAAATGCACGCTCGATTTCCTCTATGAGCTGCAGCTGCACTGCATTGCCCTATTGTATTTCGGTACATCGCCACAGAACCTTTCCTCCTCTTCGCGATCCCATCCCCACTCATCTTCAAACGGCCAAAGCGTCATATCCATAATACGATTTAGAATATCACGCTCGCCTTTCTTCTCTACTCTATCGATAAGCTCGTCTAGAATCCACGACCGTGGTAGGAACTGAACCAAGTCATCAGCTGCATGTACTCTCAGAATCAATGGTTGACTTACTTTCGGGTTGACCTGCTTCATTTCAGCTATTCTATCCTCGTCTTGTCCTTCACCCCAGTCCTCCAATACTCTCGCTCTCCATTTATCCAGCCATTTTGCAATCCTCTCTCTAGCAGCTCCTTCATCCTTCTCGATACCTGTCAAACCTTCCTTATGGAAGAATGTTCCCGCCATTTCTTTCCTTGCTTCGTCGGTCTCCAGGTCTTTCAAACTGAAATTGCTCAGTTTCCTGAATGTGTGGTTAAAGTCCAGCTCCAACGCCTCCATCGTATCCAGCAGCTCCGAGTACAATTCATCAAAGTCCTCTTGCTTGCTCTGCTTGATTCCCAGTCGTAACGTCATAAGTCGTTTGTATTCCGCCATGAACACGGCCTTATATTCCTCGCCCACCTGCTGAATGATGGTCTCCGCGCGCTCCACCAACTCGTCCGCCCAGTCCTTCCGCACCCCCTCATTCACGAACTCCTCCTCGTCCACCCTCGCACCCGCGCCAATGAGCTCCCCCAGCGCTTCCCCCAACCGCACCAGATTCCACCAGATGATCGACGGCTGATTGCGGTACGAGTACCGCAGCATAAAGTCGTCATGATTCGGCGTATAATTCGGGTCGAAATTATCCAAGAACGCAAACGGCCCAAAATCGATGCTCAGCCCAAACACCGACGTATTATCCGTATTCAGCACGCCGTTCGTGAACGCGTACGCCTGCCACGCCGCCACCGTCGTCGCGTTCCGACGCGCAATCTCCCGGAACAGGCGCGCGAACCGGTTCTCCGCGGCCTTGCCCTCGCCCTCGATCGCAGCCGCTTCGACGCCGCGAGGTGGGTTCACCACCACCACATTGCCATCGTTGTTGTTGTTGTTGTTGTTGTTGTTGTTGTTGTCGCCGCTGCCGTCGGAGAGCTTGGCGGGGAGCGCGGTCCAGCCGGACAGGACGCGGGTCGCGACGTGCTCGCCGAGCTGGCGGATGAGGGCGCGGTCGCCGCGGGCGCGGAGCAGGTCGAAGGTGCCGATGCGGATCCAGGACTGGGCGGCGCGGCACACGATGGCGCCGGGCTCGACGCGCTCGCGTTGGACGGTGGCGTGCGGAAGGAGGGTGAGGGACAGGGCGCGGGTCGTGGGGATCTTGAGGGCGTTGAGGGATTCCGAAACGACGAACTCGCGGATGCTGGAGCGGAGGACGGCTTTCCCGTCTGCGAAACGGGAGTAAGGTGTCTTGCCGGCGCCCTTCAGTTGGATTTCGTAGGAGTTGGTCGTTCGTGGATTGTAGGTTTCGAATAAGGAGATTGCTCGGCCGTCACCTAGTTGGCCGGCCCATTGGCCGAATTGGTAGCCGCCGTAGCATTGTGCCCATGGGTATATTCCCTCGTTCTTCTCTTCGTCCCACAGGATCTTGTTGCCCGAAACCATTTGCTTGAAGCCTTCCGTCTCGGCTTCCTCTGGTCTCAGTCCGATATCTATCAGTGCTCGCCGACTTGTTGCGAGCAGCTCGGGTTCTTCCACTGGTTCTGGCCTGACAAACGTGTAAAGTGCTCCTTTGACTAGCCGAGGGCCGAGTTCCGAGCGATCTGCTTCGTGAGAAGCTGAAGGCGTGGGATATTGGGAGTCAGGAGGAAGGTTATCGGTGAAGACCTTGGTCTTGATCACTTCGTTCAGAGGCTGAGTGGCGGATAATTCCCCATTCACATTCTCGCGAAGGTGTCTGGGAAGTGGCGCTGTCTGCTTCTGCCGCATGATGGTGAAAAAGGCCTGCGTTCGACGCAAAGTGCGAGAGAACATGCACGAGGAAAGCGTTAAGAGGTGACAGGAATTCAATGGCAGCTCGTGAACTTTGAATTGTGGCGATGTACCTAGGTGCTTGGATGATCTCTAAATGCGTCATTGCGGACCAGGAAAATTAAAGATTACCTAGGTACTTATCGATAAACGGCCCGGCACCCCGGTTTGGTGCTGCCTTCGAAAGTCCCCTGGCCGGGGTCTGACTACCTATAGGTCAGGCACACAATACACCACGTTGTGTCTGGATCATTTGTATCTCCAGCTAGGAGAGCTCCAATCCCATGTGGATAGATCCGCTTGGGTTTCGCTCAGACTAGTGGAATCCAGTCCGATGCAAACATCTGCTCTTTCAAGCTCCCTACTCACGGTAAGCCTGATCATCGCCAGATTTGTTCTTCTGCAAGTCAGAGAAGCTTTCGCGGAACTTGGTTTTGACTATTACTAAAGGAGATAGGAACATGATGAGACGGCAGGAATACGCCAAGATCCAGCTGCGACAAGGACTCTGTGCAAGCAAGAAAAGGTCGAAAAGGGCAAATGTGCCCCTGGGGGAGGGTTATGCAGAGACGATATCTTCGAACTGCCCTGGCTGAAAGTGATGGCTCTTCCATGACCCACTTAGCGCCTAAACAGTCCTACCTTAGTTACCAACACTTACATACCTACCTAAGTGGGGTACCTAGGGTAGCGGACCGTGTCCTTGTAGTGGGACACCTCCCCCAGCGGCGTTTTCTTTCCAGACAAAGAAAGTGTCTGTGCAAACCACAGACCGGCAAACAATTGAGCCACTGACTTCTTTGTGCACATCTTTGTCAAGATATTAGCGGACGTTCCAACATACTCTGCTATTGTTCGAAAGGTCTCGTCTTCAAGGATCATCCATCTAATCTCTTTGATACGGGAATACTTCAATGAATGGTAATGCATGCAATCGCACTACCTATACAGCATTCTGCTGGCCGACGGTCTGCGATTTTAGGATGCAGATGGCTAAAGGCGCAACTTGATCGAGACAACAACAAACTTTTGCAACGTAGACGTATCTATTAAAGGAGATGTTGAATTTCTTGCAAAGTCAACAAAAGCTCCACTTTGATGGCATTCTCTTGGTAGGAGCTCTCATCACTGCAACATTTGACTATTCATTCTCGTCCAGTCTTTCTTTCTGCTTTCGCCCTTGAAATATAAGTCAGTGTCTTGCATTATATACGTAAAGAACTCACGGTCTTTCAATTGTCATTATGGATCAGCCGGAACAGTATTGGAAGCTTTTCGCCAAATTGGGAGACCACCTTGGAGAATATTGCCGGGCTCTCAAAGCTGTGGAAAACCACGGCAACCCATTGAAGCGCTACGACTGGCAAACGATCATGCAGAAAATTCAGCCCAACAGCGGCACGAGTAGCGGCGACATGGACGGCGATGAAAAGGAGCGTGAAGAGCTCTCTGAAGCAATTCGCAAAGGGGCTGAAGTTCTTGCTGCAGAATCAGAAGGCGTTGATGGATATGAGAGCGAAGGCTCCCGGAGATCTAGTATCCATGAAGAAGCTCTTTGGATATGCCAGAAGTACGCTCAGCGTAATGAGCTGTTCCATAGCAAACTCCGCGACTCCAAAGGTAACATCAAAAAGCTCGAGACACACCTATGTGACGCAGAGAAGGTCCTTCAATGCTTTGAGCAAGTTCCACCGGACCTCGATCGTTGGCGGAAGGCCCTGACAGTCGTGAGAGGCCTCTTCTGGAAGGCAAATGGAGAACTCACGACGAGGGGTAAAAATCTCAGTGTTAAGGAAACCAAATTGCCCGTGCCCAAACCCAAGCAGGGTTCCACCGTGGATTCGAACAAAGCTGAATTGTCCGACGCAGTGAGGCAACTCAAGATCCTCGCTACACTCATTGAGCGTCAGGAAACATCGAATGTTTCCTGGAAAGACGACGCACTGCCTCCTCTTATAGGGGCTCTTAATGAGCAATCGCGCGCAACATTCGAGTCTAAGCAGAAAACGCGAAAATAGGTAGACCTTTCGTGTCCTAAGAAATTGAGCGGAGGCTGACTAAGATCCAGAGAGACGACAGAAGAGAAAGTAAGAATACCAATTCGGAGAGGGATATAGTCGATGTCAATATGTCCTTCCTTTACCATGATGGTTGAACCTGTTTTCTGGCTTTACTCCAAGTTTTGAAGTCCCGTTTTGGATACTCGGCGTTGAGTCGGTGGACATTGGAGTGTGGTTTGTACTAGAATATGCAGTTCGGGAGGTTAGTGGGGGACTGGCTAGAAAATCTTAAGCGCTGGAAAGCGCTCGGTCACCGTCTGTCATTGTCACGATGTTTGACTTGCAGCATTTTGTGTCGAAATCCAGAGGATCTACCAGCTTGAAATTCAGGGCTCCTATGGAGAAAGGTCCAATCCATAAATTCATAAATTAACTCATAATCCATCACGATATGACAAAAGAAGGCGACGCCGCTTCTTACTCCTGAGTCCTGAAGTTAGGGGCGTCGTACATACAGTCATGAAAACAACAGTAGCCGTACCAATAATTCTCGGGCGGGTTCTCATCCAGCCAATATTCTGCACATGATATCATCGAGTGCATAAGGTGAAGGCCTCGCAGATGACTGAGTCCGCAGTTGAGTTTTAAATTGTCTTCATGATCTCTTTTCCATCCAAATGTTTCGGCGAGTTCCTCGTCGACACTACACTTTACCACTCCAGGTATGGCAGAGACACCCTTTAATGGTACAATTTGAACCTTTTGGAACTTCCGCCGAAGCGCTCGTCTCAAAGTGAATTGTGACAAAATTGTGCCAAAATATGTCAAGGAACCTTGAGGTCCTGACTCAGTACAATGACACCCTGTGCCACGTTGAGGCCAGCCTTTCACCTCTTCTTCTCCCCCGAGGACTTCATAAAGGCGATAATCAATTGCCAAAACCGTACATAGTTGGTCGACGTGTGGTTCATAAGGAATTTGCTCACAACATGTCTCGGTCCAGAAAGGATCGCCCCAAGCTACGTCCCCTGTGCTAGGTATGGGTTCGTCTCGAAATCGAATTGTCGTTGGGGGCAATCGCCGCAATTTCTCGAGAGCTCGCAATACAATACGTAATTCGTCGCATAGATGGGAGACGATGTCGCTCTCTTTATCACCCATTCGCTGGTTAACGTAATGGTCGTCCTCATCTACGAAAGCTGCACGCCTAAAAAAATTTTGAACGTCAAAATCGGTACCGTAATCGATGTATATCTCGATTCGTTTTCCGAGACCGGATTTGGCGAATTTTGATAGTTCATAACCCATACGATCAAAATCCGGCCGAATCGTAATACGGAATCCGCAATTGGAGTAACAGAATTGCATTACATCGCGTCTTATTTGGTGGTGTGTTTGCATCAAGTTTTGGACAGTCCGCTCTTCAGGAAAGGATAATGAAGGTGCAATACTGATTAAACGGTCGTCTGGTATGGCGTATTCGTAGATTATCTCTCGCAACTCGATCGGAAGAGAGAGAAAGCCTACCATGACGATTTTCAAATATTGTGTAACTTCTAGGGTAAAGTTGGATGTAGCTTTTTGAAAAGTTCGCAAACAAGCCGATGGTTGAAAACTGGTTTCGAACTTGGTTGATAACGGAAGCTGGTGTCAATACGGCGGTAGGTGGGACAAGAAACCCAGGCTTGTCTGGGCACCGGAGCTTGGAGGAAAAAAAATTAAAGGACTCGACCTTGTCACTGTAGGTACATATTTAAGCTTTGGAGACTTGTATGTCTTTATGGACGACAAAGACGAATTTCTTTGACATTTTACCAAGGGAGTTAATTCTTCGCCCTTAATAAATTAAAAAGGCTTTTCAATTATCACCACTAACGCTTTGCGGTCTTCAATCAACGGTCAAATAAAGAAACAACGAGTACGCACAAAGTTTAGCATTTATTCGAATTCAATGAGAGAATTGAAGGCTTATTGCAATATCCCATAATTCTCGTCGACAAAAGCAGGGAGATAAAGAACTAAGTGTGAATTCGGAGTACTCCGTGTACGGTACCGTACCTAATATTTGACCGGAATGAGACTGAACCGTATTAGGAAGGTGGTGGCGGCGAGGTGACTGTAGTTCCCTGCATCGGGACGACGAATCTTTTGATTAGGCCTTTCCACATTGATTTCATAGCTAGCAAGCTGGCGATTACAATGAATGCACCTATTCTAGACTCATGACTCCAAATCACCAGATAGCTGGAATTCTACAGTTGGGCTCGGGCGTGCGACGGTCACTACAACAGCCTGTAGACGACTGAGACTGCTGCTAATATATGATACATTCTGGCTGGAAACGTGTTATAGGATGGCGTCTTGCACCCTTAGACTCTGGATCTCACACTCACTGGACCACACTGACTGGACTAGGCGACCACGGTGAATGGACCAGGCAACCGCGCCTCTATCAACAAGACTAACAGCAATGACGGACTCCGATTATCCTCACTCTACAACTACGAGTTTCGCCGATCATGGCGCCTCCACGCGAGATTGAGATTCCTGAGTACTGGTACGACCCAGAGGTTGGAAGTTACTTTCGGGTGCTCCCCGATCATCTCCTGCCAGATTCCAAGTATAACCGGAGCTCCGTCAGGAAGGCAATAGAAGAACAAATAAAGCGTGATCGCCGCGACGAAGTCGAGCGTAAAAGACAATCGAGATTACCTCATCGATCAAAGCTACTTGACCATGCCATCTCCCTCGGTTTACATCGCGAACACGGACATCGCTCTCGACCCACGCTATTGGAAGGCGATACAACTCGGGCACTCATTCCCGGTGTTGACACATTCCATAATCGGAGCTACCAGAATGACATTGTGTCAGATCCCGAGGGACTTAGATTTCTTATGAGAAAAGTTCATTCAGATCCTGGTTTTACCTCAAGCGCTTCCATGTTCGTCCATGACGGCTTAACAGATAGCTGGGTCATTGGTGGGAGCACCGGCTCCTATGCGGCAAAAATCTCAAGTATAGTTTCACCTTGGGCGCAGTATGAGCGATCTCCCCCGTACCATAACCTTGTTACACGCAAGGTAAGGTCTGCAACAGGCGTTTTGTTTACACCACTAGACCTACATCACTACCACGCAGAGCTTTCCTCCATGGATTTGACTCCCGCTCGCACATTGGTCGTTACCACGTTAGGGTCCTACGCTCGTGCCATGATCCACATCACGCAGCTGGAAGACCCCAGAGACCATCCTCAGCTGGATGAATACCCGCTTAATAATAGTCCTGTGGAGGCCTATTACAGCTTACCCAACAGCCACCGTATGTGTACCATCTGGAGCTCGGCTGCAAATCCTTTCGCTGGCCCGAGTGCATCCGTCGGTGGCACAAGTCAAATCGCCGTTGGCACATCGAGGGGAGTATGTCTCATGGATGTAGCTTCTCAAAACTGGATGACATATCGAGATCCTCGCTGGAGTAAACAAAAACCAGACGAGGTGAACTCGTTGTCTTGGATGAGTCCCCATGTTATTGCAGCTGGGGAAAAAATTGGTCGAGTCCTTCTTTGGGACACACGAACGAACAACGATGACCTCAGCTTTATTCACGACGACCGCGTTCTGAATATCAAATGTCTACCAGACAAGGGTCCATATATGGTTGTAGCGGGATGGTATGGCTCTCTAAATTTCTACGATCTCCGCTTCGGAAGACAAACATCATCTGAGCGACCCGCGAACCAGCAACACTCAAGGCAGCGTTCACAGCAACAGCAGCACTCGAGAAGGCACTATCCACATCAGCAGCAGCATTCAAGCCACCAGCAGCACTCAAGGAGGCACTATCCACGGCACCAGCAGCAGTCAAGGCAACATCCACAGCATCAGTCCCAGGCGCAGCAACAACATGGCTTTGACTCCGAGCAACATCACCGTTCCAGGCGTCAACAGAACAGGTACCAACAGGACCCCGTTCAAGAAAGGTATCTACAGCCTGTTCTTAAATTCGACTATGAGAATGGCGTCTTCGAACCTGGAATGGATATTCGATCGAACGTTCTCGCCATCAGCGATGGAGATGGGTGCATCCGCCTTTACTCCCTTACCAATGGGGGCCTCCTTAAAACTATATCCCCCTACGATGAAAGTTCCAGCCCCGACTCCCGTAAACCTGAGCGACCTATCCGATGCGTACGTTTCGTCGATGAACCGGGAATACCATCATACGTTTCGAAGGGGGCGTACTCCGACATCGAGAATGCTACTTGCTTCGATAAGCATGGCAAACGGAACCTGAACGCGGGAAGGTCTGCGTTGGCGGCTAGTGTGGGGGGGAAACTCATGGTGTACGGATGGGAGAATGAGAAGGATGACGAGGCTTGACTTGTAAAAATAGCTCAGACTTGATGCCCAGATAGATCATGCATTGCATTCATGTACTTAGGTAGTTAGAAAACCGAGGCTCGCTTTAATAATACACGATACTATAGGAACCTTGCCAGCCAGCCAGCCAGGAGCGCAAGATATAAGCATTCCGTTTATCGACTATGCATCCAAACTATGCCCACCGCTGGCAGATAACGATTGGGGTCCCCCCGATCTCTGCTTTAACTATTACGTTGACAATCGTAAATCGACTCGAGATCGTCTCAATTATAGCTTGTATCTCATTCTGTTAAAATAGAGTAGGGAGCACCCCAATAAAGTGTCTGACGTATTTCAGAATATCATTTGTACTTTCATTGGCATTCCAGTGCACAACTGAAGAACGGAATCCGTGTATGCGGATGATGGAGTGAGGCAATCCTCATTCTTCTAAAAGCCATTCTCGGTGAACACATTGAACGCTACGTAGATAAGACCCCTAGGTACCTTTCTCAAATTAGCCCCCAAAAATGCGAATTGCAATGTCCTAGATCATGATATCTCGGTCAACCTCGTCTATCTTCCAGTAGGCATTCTCATATTCTTTGACGACTCAAGGTTGACAAGGCTGTATTCATACTATCCAAGCTAGTCTAATGAGCATTCCAAGGCCGCAATGCCTGCTCCCAAGCCCCCGAAAAGACTCAAAACGAAGGTCTATCTGACCCAGTTTCATGCAACGAGACCCACGCGCCAAAACTCCAAAGAAGCCGCAGTCGCAGCTCCTTCCATAAAAGTACGCCGTTATGCCCCCCCCCCCCCACCCGAACCCCATCCTTCTTGATACCTACCTAGGTAGGTACCTAACCACACCCCCAAACACATCCCCACTTCTCAAACCCCAACACTCGTCCTCACAACCTCATCCCTCCCGCTCTCCGCCCCCCCTCCTCCTCCTCCTCCTCTTCCCCGCCGAACAGCTCCCCCGCCTCCCGACAGTACCGCGCCTCCCCGCCCTCCCCCGCCTGCGTCTCGCTGCCCCAACACACGACGGCCGCATCCAGGACGCCGCCCAAGACGGCCTCGGTCGCGCCCAGGACCGCCCACCCGATGGCCGCGGCCAGGAGCCCGACGACGTACGCGTACAAGCTGCCGCGCACGGTGGTGGTGCCGGAGCCGGAGCCCGCGGACTGGACGGCGAGGAAGCGGGCGGTGCGGACCCAGCCGCCGAAGCCGAGGGCGAGCGCGGTGATGAAGCGGGTCGCGTGGAGGAGCAGCTTGGCGAGGCGGTAGGGCAGGAGCGCGGCGGCGGCCGGGTCGGGGGCGGCGCGGCCGGGCCGGGTCGCGAAGGCGTGCTGGGGGGAGAGGGTGGTGGTGGGCGAGGTGGGGGAGACGAAGCGCAGCTGGCTGAGGCCGCGGGAGGCGTGGGCGAGGGACTGAGAGTGGATGGCGGCGTAGGTGAGGGTCAGCGGGTTGGTGAGGGTGGCGAGGGAGGAGGGGATGAAGTTGTAGGCGCAGAGGGTGAGCATGCCGGCGAGGCGGCGGGGGAGCAGGAGCAGGGGGAGGCGGACGGCGAGGGAGAGGAGGGTGGAGAGGCAGATGGTGCCGAAGATGGGGCCGCTGGCGTGGGCGAAGGAGGCGCCGACGACGGCGCGGGATGAGGGTGCGGGCACGACGAGGCGGTGGAAGTACCATTGTGAGACGGTGGCGGCGGTCGTGGCGCGCTGCACGCCGGAGGCGATGGCGAGCGTCCAGAGGTAGACGAGGCAGAAGAAGGCGCCGAGCCACCAGGTGCTGAGATCGAGGACAAAGAGGTTTTTGCCGCCGATGGAGGCAAGGTGACCACCCAGAAAGACGCGTGTGAACATGGCCATCCAAAGCCATGTCCATATGACGACGAACGCCAGAGTGCCGAAACCCAAGAGGACTAGAACGGGGCTGGCGGCCAGGATACGGCAGGCAAATTCGAGGGTCTCGATTGCCCGGCTGAGAGAATGTCTGGAGCGATATACAGTAAATGTCCAGAAGACAGCGAAAATAGTCGGCAGAAAGGATAGCCAGCGCATGACTTTATCTTGGAGACTCGTAACACGTCCTGTAACTTTGTAGCTTGAGACCAGGGGATAGATGCTGAACGAAATTAGAATCACGGGCACAGCCACCAGGATGAGGAACACAAGCGGCCGGGCGAAAGATCGCAAGATAGAGAGCCACAGCAGTGCTACAATAACTGCGACTAGAGTATCGACAGCCAGAAGATGGAAAGAGGCGTGCAGCGTCGTATATATTGTGTCGCCCAGAGGGTGCTTTTTCGTCGGCGCAGAAGTGTGTAGATAGACAAGAATAAAGCTAGCGAACAAGGAGGCGAGCGATATCCAGTACAACGTTCCCCAGAACTGATCATGGCGAGGAGGTTCCGGATTACCCGCCGTCACCGTTGCCGGTACGCTCTCGCGATCCGGACTTGGTGGTCGCGGATTTGCGACTGCAGCCTCTTCATCCGTTTCTACAGGCATAAACGTTTGTAGGTAGCGTGAAGTCTTCGTCCCCGGCGGATTTCGAAATTGTTGAAAAGGCGGAGGCCTATCGTCGTAATCCGGATCAATGTCAGGCGATGCTTCCTCCTTTCCTACATTATCTAGGCTTTCTCGCATGGTCGATGCGAGATCCACATCGATCAATTTTCCTTTCCCTTCATTGCTGGTACCATCGTCGTCCAAATCATCCGGTCCGGGCTCCCTTTCCGCTATCGTCTCTGCTTTTCGAGGCTTATCGAAGCGCGTTGAAGCACTGCCTTTCCAGGAACTGCGTATCCCTCTTCCTCGGCCAAAATCCTGGGTTGCAACCCCTCCTGCATTACTGCCATCATCGTCCTCGGACGCTCGGCTACCAGCATCATCTCCAGATGTAGACTCGGTAAGATGGCTTGCCCCAATCTGCCGCCTCGACCTCTGCATCGCATAGAAGTCGGCTACCTCCCGCTCGTGCTCTTCGACATCGTCCTCTTCCCGAAACTCATCTGTTGCACTATAGAATAGCGGCGCTTGCTGGGTTGACCCTCTTGCGGCGAAAGGAAACCTCGATAGCTGGGACGCCGACGGTCCGTACGGATTTCCCATGGCTGGTCTGGGTAGGAAAGATCTGGAAGGCTGAAAACGGGCAGAGCCATGGAGACCGCGTCGTCTATCCTGATGGGCTCGTCCATGTGTGCTTTGGTCCGGCTGACCGAGAGATAACCGGGACTGAGACTGGGCGAGGAAACGAGAGGCATCTGTTGGAGGGAGTAGATAGGGTAATTAGTCACGCGGACGTTGAAGCAGGACGTGACCATGTCGAGTCCACGACGAGAGAATAGCCACTTACACTCTGAGAACATGATGGCCACGAAGGCCTCGAGTTTTTGACTGACTCAGGCCGAGTAAAGGTGTTCTGGGAAATATTTTTCTATAGAATTTGGCTGGCAGTTTGCCGGAAGTGTGAAGCTGGAGGTGACTCGGACGCCGATAGCGAGTGTGACAAAGGCAGCAGCCAGCGAAAAGTCACCGGTTCAACGCCTCGCTTTTGGACCTGCTGCCTGGGAGCCGACGGGATGAATAAGGATTATAGGATGGAGGGCGACTCGAGGGTTTAGATTCAGGTAGGTCCAGTAATATCCTAGGTGTAAAGCAGAGGACCGTGGCGGTGGACAAAGCTGGGTGCGGCCCGCTGCATGGTAGAATGCGGTCATAGTCAAACCTACCTAGTAACGGGCTACCCATGAGACAACACCTTGTCTCAAGCCTACCTGCATTTCCTGAAGTATCCTTTCCTTCTTTCTGCGCCGCCAGCGCGATCATGTCCCAGCCGTGGGACTACATAGCTAAAATCGTCTCTCTGGGCGATTCCGGCTCTGGCAAAAGCAGCGTACAGCCATCCTTCCACTTCACATGCGACCCTCCAACTTCGTCTAACTTACACTCCACCAGCTTACAATCCGCCTCTGCGAAGGCCGCTTCACGCCCCACCACGACGTAACCATCGGCGTCGAATTCGGCTCGCGCATCGTCCCCGTCGGTCCTCCCGCCTCTAAATCCCTACGCATCAACGACCCTTCCTCCACCACTCGTTCCAAGACCTCCTCCTCCAAGACCTCCACCACCACCGCTCCCAATGGCGACCCCCAGCAGCAGCAGCAACAAGAACCCGTGCAAAAACACATGAAGCTCTCCCTCTGGGACACGGCCGGGCAAGAAACGTACAAATCCATCACGCGCAGCTACTTCCGCGGCGCCTCGGGCGCCCTCCTCGTCTTCGACATCAGCCGCCGCGCCACCTTCAACAGCGTCACCTCCTGGCTGCACGACCTGCGCCAGATCGCCGAAGACGGCATCGTGGTCGTGCTGGTCGGGAACAAGCTCGACCTCGCGACCTCGTCGACCGTGGCTCCGAGCTCGAACACGAGCACCACCACCACCGCCGCCTCGTCGCTGGAGGCGCCGAATCAGCGGCAGGTCAGCCGGGAAGAGGCCGAGGAGTGGTGTCGTGCGAACCGGGTGCTGCAGTATGTCGAGACGAGCGCCAAGAGCGGTGAGGGGGTAGAGCGCGCGTTTTTGGAGGTGGCGGAGCGGATTTATCAGAATATTGAGGCGGGGAGATATGATTTGAATGATCGGAGGAGCGGGGTCAAGGGGCCGAATGCGGGGAGTGGGAGTGCCAATACGTCCAGAACGATTAATCTTGGGCTCAATGATGTCGCGGGAAAGGGAGGGAGAGGGAGAGGGGGTTGTTGTTGAAATCATGGAGAATGGTGGCGAGGATGGCCACGACACCAGAGCAAGCGCACGCTGCTGGCCGAATACTGCATACTGCCCAGTCCGTAGACCATCTGTGTGGGGATCGCTGAGCAGGCCTGTTCAACAGCTATGTGCGTCGGCCAGTTCTTTCTGCCAAAAGTCAAAGATATCTACACGCCATACTCGGAAAATATCTGCGAGGACAGGAAGATACCCTCTGCGAGGCCGAATTCGAACGAGTCTGGAGAGGGCCGTGCTGAAAGCCCTCGTGCGAATGTGTCGTGGTCGAATTCGACGAGGATACAGGGAGGGAGCAGGTATCTAGGGTACTTATGATAAGGTGATTCCTTGGGTCCTTACATCGGAAAACTCTAGTAATTTGAGGTCATGGACGTGCTCGCGGTACTCTGACCTACAAATACGTCTGTACATATGTAATAGTAAAGGATAGAGCTCACCAGTCTCATCGTGATTGATGCAAATTGATGCTTATCAATATGCAGCATTCTTTATGTGGTCTCAATAAAAGTAAGGCAAACGAAATGAGTCTATTTGTGTACAGTGTGTCGTGCAATAGATACAAGGAGGATTTCCAACGCACAGATCCCCATTCGTTCTCAAAGCTCGGTGTCTTCTCTGACACTTATGGCCTTGATCTTACAGCATCTTGCCGTCCTTGGAAATCCGTGCCGCAACTTGGAGGATAATTTGTAGTCGATGTCCATTACTTCTTGTAGTTTTCTGAAGAAATACCGGTAATGGGCTCGGTATTTTGTGACTAGAATCCCAGAGGATTAGCTTCTGTTCCTTCTGAAACATGCAATATGGGTTTTGTGCAGGTTCGTCATTACCTTCAAATATTCGTCCGTCATTGCCTGGTACTCCTTCGTCATGGTCTTTGGTGGTGGTCGTGCAAAGTAACGCGTAATGCCAAAGATTCCTGCAGAAACAGCGATGAGGAAGAGTGTATAAGAGAAGACCTTCCAATTCTCGCCAGGTGGTGTGCCAGCACGTGGGCCATGTGGACCAAAGGCGATCCAGTAAGCTGTGGAAGACGTAATTGTTAGCTTCACAGCTTGATCACATTGCCTGATTGATAGAATGGGATTGAAGTGAATCCGCCCGCACACGACTCAGGGCTTCGCGTGTTATGAGTGGCGGAATCAGCATACCAGCTTTCTTCTCCTGTAATGTCATTTCGTGCCAATCCACCTTCATCCTGTCTCGAAGTTGCATCCACAGATCAGCTTGCTCTTGAGGCGGCATTTCTTCCCATCTCTTCTCAATATTGGCCAATGTCGGGTTGGAGATTGCGTGAACTTGTCGCGAGGGCTGTTGAGAGAGGCATGCTATGGGATGGGAGATTCGAGCTATTCGGGGAGCTCTGATGGAAGAGGTCGAGGAAAGGGCTGCTGAAGCCGAACTAGAAGCTCGAAGAGTGCTCGAGCGAAGCATTGTGTCGGATGTGAAGTGGAGATTGAATTCAATTAGAGCTTGAAGTGGAATTGACAGCTATTGCTGCGCAATGGTAGCGACAACGCTGGAGATTATTGTGTTACGTAGAAAGTTCGTCGTTTCTCCTAGAACTCCCGGGTTTTGGAACGACATTTTCCCATTGCGAATCCGGCGAATCCATGGCAACCATCTTCATGTCATATCCCTCGCCCAAACAGACGTAAAGTGAAATCACTTGCAAGCAAGCGGATCGTTTTCATTAATGATGTAGGAACTTGGTTCTTGAAGGCCATTCTATGATAGAGCGGGCATAGACTTTCTCAGTCGGCTATCAGCTACCTATACATAGTACTCAAAAGATGCCCAGAATGTTAAGAATTGATACTATGGAGTACAGTTATCAGTCTTTACCTCTGCTGCATTAAGCTCATGAAGCTCATAGCTTGGCACTGAAAACCCCTGGGAGAAGGACACAATCCAGCCATTTGAACCTCACACCTTGAGCTTATTAGATATGATGGATAATCAGTTGCGTAAGATAATGAGTTTTCGGATTCTCACTAATGGAATATCCACATTTGCTTATTGCAACGCTTACTGAAATGGGATCTTAGTGAGAGCACCTGTTCACACAACGCATCGCATGCACAAATGGAGATGAGTCAAGTAACCGCATGGGGAGAACTGCGAGGATTTCTTCTCCGGATGTCATCCCGCCGGAGGCCGAAAAAGGAAAATTATTCTGGCTTTCGACATTGCGTTAGGGTGCTTGAATGATGCAAAATGTATCACTGCAATGACAGCAAACACCTGCTCCATTGGGTGCTGGTCTTGAGAAGACTTTGAATGCCTGATTGACTGCCGTACACTTGGCCTCACTGCTTAGAGACCCGAGGATATCTCGTTCCCGAAGCCGAGCAGAGCCGTGCTCGTAAGCCGGCTGTGCGGATATGAAACCTGGATGCAAGCGCGCTATACGAGAGTCGAAGTAGATTGAGTCATATTCGTGTAGCAAACGTAGGAATGTGAGATGAGAAATATGTAACTCATCCAATATTACTGTGGCGACGGCGGAGGTGTTTTCGGATCCTTGGCTGCGGACGAGGTGGCCGACGGTGAACGCATTGGGGTTGGCGTCTGAGCATGGATTGACGTAAATTAGGTCTTGATATGCTCCGGAGCCCCGCCAAAGCCATCCCACCGCGAGACCAAGACACCAGCTCATCACTTTGGGTCCACCCAACAATCCTTTTGCAAGCTCCTCGATCTTCCCGATCTACCGCTGCCACCTGTCTGAAATCTCATTGATAATTTCTCCATCCCTTCCGAAGTCAGTACACCTCCAGATCTACCTTTTTACTCAAATACTGCGAAAGAAATCTGTTTTTTTAATTTCGCTGACACCTTTAGCAGTCAGCATGGTTATCAAGGTGGGTTGCCGTTATTCGTACTATAACCTGCCATTCTAACATCGCTATAGATTGGTATCAATGGCTTTGGCCGCATTGGCCGTATCGTCTACCGCAACGCGTGAGTGAAGCCCCCACATCAGTGCGGTTCGTGGACGCGCTGCCGCTGCCGCTGTCGCTTGTTCCTGTACCATACACTAATACAAGGAAGTCTTGAACATGCGGATGTCCATGTCGTTGCTGTCAATGATCCCTTTATCGAGCCCAACTATGCTGTAAGTGTTCCACGTATCTTCAGACTCGAGCCTCGATTAACACTGTATCAGGCATACATGCTCAAGTACGACAGCACGCACGGCCAATTCAAGGGTGAAGTGAAGGTTGACGGCAATGATCTCACTGTTGAGGGCAAGAAGGTCCGCTTCTACACGGAAAAAAACCCAGCCGACATCAAGTGGAGCGAGACCGGCGCCGACTACGTAGTCGAGTCCACGGGCGTTTTCACCACGACAGAGAAAGCCCAGGCACACTTGAAGGGAGGCGCAAAGAAGGTCATCATCTCTGCGCCTTCGGCTGATGCGCCAATGTTTGTCCTGGGGGTGAATGAGAAAAGCTACAAATCCGACATCAACGTTGTGTCCAATGCATCCTGCACGACAAATTGCTTGGCGCCCCTTGCGAAGGTCATCCACGATAACTACAATATGATCGAGGGACTTATGACTACGATCCACTCCTACACTGCTACACAAAAGACTGTCGACGGCCCCTCGGCAAAAGATTGGCGTGGAGGCCGCGCTGCTGCGCAAAACATTATACCCAGCAGCACTGGTGCCGCTAAGGCTGTTGGCAAGGTCATTCCCAGTCTGAATGGCAAGCTCACGGGCATGTCTATGCGTGTCCCCACCTCCAACGTCTCCGTCGTAGATTTGACGTGCCGAATCGAAAAGGGTGCTACTTATGACGAGATCAAGGCGACCATTAAAAAGGCTTCTGAAGGAGAGCTCAAGGGCATTCTCTCTTATACTGAAGATGACATTGTCTCTTCCGATCTCCGTGGCGACCCAAATTCTTCCATCTTCGACGCCAAGGCAGGTATCTCTTTGAACAATAACTTTGTCAAGCTCGTCTCTTGGTACGACAATGAGTGGGGCTACTCTCGCAGAGTCCTGGACCTCCTTGGTAAGTGCTCTTGCGTAACAGATGACCTGGTCAGAAGAATGCTGATCTGTCTTGATAGTCCACATGGCCAAGGTCGATGGCAATGCCTAATTACTTAATTCTACTGATGATTACGACCTTGCTCAGGTAAGCTAGGGCTGTAGACTACTGACAAGGGAGAAGCGAGGCGTGGCAATGGATATTGGCTCTCTGATCTTGTCTCTTTCTGATCTACAGCGTCCTGTCTATTCACGGCTAGCCAACTTGAGACTGACGTGAGAGTTCAATAGAAAAGCTATTTCAACTATACACTCGTCTTGGAATTACAAGTGATGTGACTCGCTACAGGAATAAGCGCTGTTGAGAAATTACTGCAGTTAGTCATACTGTCAATCATTCCATCAATAGCATTCAAAGCTGCTTTAGCCCCTTACTCAATCAGAACCATCCATATGTTTTCAAATTTGGGAGGCATAGAATGATAGTTCCACAAAAGAATACCTCTTCAAGCCTGTCTTAGCGGTGCATCAGCGTGCTTGTATTACCCGGTATTAAATCGTATTATGTTTCGACGCGATCATATTTTCGGATTAGCCTTCCTGAATGATTGTGGCGCATGGCGGCTGGTTCTATAGGTTAGGTAGGTACCCCAGAAGTGTCCAGGATTACGTGGGGTGTTTCATTGTTGGCGAGCATTCATTGTTGCTTGCGGACGACGCGAGATAGAACCGAAGGCCGAGAGCTAACAGTATTCTATCTTATAAAATACTGGGAGAAGAGAACGCCGCAATTGGCTTATGTTGGAAGTCAAAGTTCAGACGTCTTTCGTATCCGGCAACAAGGCTTAGGCCATATTTGCTTCACGTCGCCGGCATTGCCTGTCTATCACTTCTGCCATCTCAGCACTTGCCTTGTCCTTCTAGCCGCACCGCCACGTTGCTCATGCTCATCGTCACCTCCAAAATTTATGAGTGATGTTTGCGAGCTCATTGCAGAGTATCGATGGCTTTGTCTTCGACATGCTCTGTCCATTTCAAGCGCCGCAATGAAATGATACAAGCCTCAGATACAACCGTCGACAATGGACTTGATAAATCAAGATGAATACATAACAGGCTGGTATTCCAACAAGAATGCCTCATCTAGGTATGTGAAAAAGCCGTGTTCCAAGCTTGTCTACCCCAAAGATTTTGCAATGACTTTCCAGCCACTTCTGCTGTATCGCATATCTGACATCCAATGCCCGTTCCAGTTCAGAGGAAGTATTGCAATCGACCTACGCGCATGCGAAACTGCTGCTCCAAACCATTGTCAAACCCAAGGATTTCGAAATTCTTTTCCCACCAACCAATGATCCAAATGCTCAAGAGGTCTCAAACCACACCATCTTCGACGTACAGCGTTGCCTCAAAGATGCGCAGGCCTCGTACGAAAGTCGAATCGAACGAACAAACGACCCTTTTCAGGCTGTAGCCCCTACCGTTACCATTCCCTCAATAACCAATCCGACAACATCGCTGAGCAAAGCCAAAGCCAAAGCCCGACTCTGGTTGACTGAAATATCCGAAACACTCGTTTACTATGGCAACATCTTCGATGTCATGGTGCAACACCACCCGGAATACGTCTCTTTGGCTTGGGGCACTTTCAAACTCCTGTTCGTTGTGAGTATCCCGCATCAGCCTCTCAGCCGTCTCCTAACACCGCACCAAAGGCAATCGTCAACCACACCGAAACCGCCTCGAAAATCAGCAAATCCATCTTCGAGATCGCCCAGCTCCTCCCGCAACACTCGCTCCACGTCATCCTCTACCCAACTGCGCAGATGCAGACAGCCGTCGCGCGGCTCTACGCGCACATTCTCAACTTCTTCATCTCGTCGCTGAAGTGGTATAGGGACAATCGCGCCATGCATGCCCTCAAGGCCATCTTCAAACCCTGGGACTTGAAGTTTCGACCCGAGTACGAGGCGATCGCGGCCGAGGCACAGCAGATCCGTTGGCTGGCCGATGCAGCCTTGAAAGCAGAAGTGCGGGATACGAAGCTGGAGGTGACGCACGGCACGCAGCGCTGGGAGCTGGTGCGGCAGGAGATCAGTGAGCTGAGAGCGGAGAATCGGCGGATGACAGATCTGTTTCGGGTTAGGTTTGGAACGATGGAGGATTCGGTGAACTGTGAGTGTATTTTACGACTCGCTTGAGGATAGGGAAACACATTTTGCGTCATGCCTTGAGTGAGCCTGACTGTCTGACATTGGAGCTGACTAGATTATATCAGGTATGTACAAGGAGATACACCTCGACCTCGCCTCTCAGCGCTCTACGCTTAATCGAGTCCACCTCAATCAGATGCTCTCATTGCCGCTCTGGAACTCCTTCCCAACCTCGGGCGAGTCTCTGCAATTCTGTCGGTCCATGTCCAACAGGCGCCGAGAGCGCGCAAGGTTACCACTTCCCGACATCCAGAAACTGGAGGCTTGGAATTCAAAGAAAACCAATGCTGTACTTCTCATCGACTCCTATATGCCCACAATTGCAAAGACCTTCACGGTCGACCTGATCGACCTCATCCTCAACAATCGCCTACCCGTCATCTGGGCTCTTCGCTATGCAGACTATTGGGATCAGCGCATGAGCCCCACAGATATCATTCGCATGTTGGTGCTGCAAGCAATGCAAGTCGGCGCCGACGGCCTGCTCGACAGACCCTTTCCCGTGACTGTGGAGCAACTTCGAGAAGCATCAAGCCTTCGTGAATGGGTTGCTATTCTGAATCGACTGATTTCTTGCATCAGTCATGCATTCATTATACTGGATGCCGACCTCCTGGCGCACGCGACGGCGCATGAACGGAGTGAAATTCTGGAAATGCTGGATTCCTTGAGATTGGAGCTTTCCGGCAATGTCAAGATCGTGACAGCCATATCCAGCGTTGGTCAAGCTTATGCAGAAGAACTTGAAAAGTTGAACGCTGGCGTCAAGATTCAGACTGGTAGTGCCGGAGATTGGAGGCAGCCGCGTAAATCGCGACGGCCAGCTGCACGCTTTAGGAGAATCCGAAGTGATTAGTATGTGTGTACGTTTGTAGCGGATCATGATGATCATGGCATCAATTGGAATTATAATGTTTGCATCACCTCAAGCGAACATCTCTGGCTCTCTGGTCATCAGTGTGACCCTGCATGCGCTCCAAATACTCGCTGAAGTCGGACGAGACCGCAAGCGCCTGCTCCAGGTGCTTCCAGTCCAGACGTTCGTTCTTGAAAAGGGCCAGCTGTCTTGCCGTTGTAAGCACATTGCGGATCTGCCGTCCATTCAACTCTTTTCCCGCAAGGTCATCGAGGTGATACTTGATCTCGTCAAAATTGACGTCTTCCTCGTCCTCGTCGAGCATGTCGAGGAAATTCTGCCAGATCTTTTTCCGTGCAGATCGGTTGAGATTTTCGTAATGCAGTGCAACTTGGATTCGAGACTTGAAAGCCTCGTCAAACATTCCTACGCGGTTGCTCGTCAAGATCAGGATTCCGTCGTAATACTCGAGAACGCGTAAGAAGACGGACACAAGACTGTTCCTTTTGAGATCGGCCATTGACCGCTCCTCGAGAAAGATGTCTGCCTCGTCCAACAAGAGCACGCAGTTCCATGTTTTTCCCAAGTGCAGCACCGTATTGAGGTATTTCTCGACTGCTTCTGCGCTTGTTCCTATGTCTCCGCACGTGACGCGATACAGGGGCATTTCCGCTATCTCTGCGACACTCTCGGCGGTTAATGTCTTGCCGGTTCCAGGGCCACCGTGTAAGAGCATGATCAGACCGTTGCCCTTGCCACCGGTAATGTCTGTTCGTTTGCCCGCAACACCAAGACCTTGTTTGACGCCCCTTTGGGACGTGCGAACGGTGACTAGAGCTCGGATAAGGTCTTTGGTCTGGGGCGGGAGCACCAATCTCTCGTAGGCCTTCTTATTCCACGATACATCATGGACGCAGTCAACAAAGAGTTTGATCCACTTCTTCTCATTGAGATAAAATCCATGAATATCTGGCGGCATCAAGAAAAAAGATATTTCTGAAGGCTCTTGATCAGCACTGAGATATGCCGGCATGCGATCAAATGGATGGGTTGTGGTTGGCCGATCAAATTGAAATGCTTGAGCGAATTCATGCATTTTGCGATAAATTACGTGATCAATCATGAATCTGGTATCGGGCTAGGACCATTAGTAGAACGTATGAACATACAACAATTTCTTTCGACTTACAAAAAATTGGTCTTTCTTTACACTCCAACCTTTATAGGTGATTTGCGTTGCGTTGCGAAGTTTCCATTGCTTCTCTCCACGAGTTCGAATCGTCTCCTGTAGTTTTGGAGATGCAAAACTAAGAGGATATGCAATCAACTTCTGTATGTCCATTTCTGTTGACTCTATGGGCGGAAGTGTCAGCACACTTCGTTTGCGAGCGAAGCCAGAACCATCACTCTGAAAGGACCAGCAGTTTAGGGTGACCCAGCCGTCACTGCCCAACTTGGGCCAGTCTTGCAGCACAAACGCCACGGGCCGCCCGTATGTTCCACTCACGATGAGATCATTGGGTTTAAACAGGTACAGAATACACGCACGGGTTACTTGACCTCGCGCAAAGTGTTTCTCGGCATCCGTAAATTCTTTGCTATATTGATTACGCATGTAATCAAGGAGAGCGTCAATATGGCTTTTTGACTCCGGGTGTTGCACGGTATAGGCTGCTAGGGAACGATAGTGGTGGAAGAGGAATAAGTCTGCGGGATTGAGTTGATTCTGCTCATATGATGCTTTGTTGAGGTCAGATGAAGTCTGACGGAATGAAGTCTGCACGAGTGGGAGGGAATAGGTCTCCTTTCCCTCCTCGCGAGGAGTTTGGAAGTAACATGTTGCAATTTCCTGGAATGCAGTCTTTGAGATCTTCGACTTCATGTAGATGGCTTCAGTCCACCGAAGAACGCCATTAGCACGGGCCATCATGACCGAGGCTTCTGAGCATTCGATGGTTCGAACGACAACGAAGGCAATGTCATCCTTGTCATCGTCCATAAAGGCTGCTAAATCAAATACACTGACTGTTCCGTTGATGTGTGAACGATACGATGTAGTCGAGGTTTTGAGAGCGTCGAGAACGGGAACATCGCGAAAGGCTGGCACAGGATGGCAACCTAAGTGCATCTCGTTACATGATATCTTGTAAAGAATGTCAAAGTGAGGAGGCAGGCGCTGATCGAGTTAATAACTGAGCTTGACTGCTATGTCAGATTTAATGGCAGAGATTGCCCACCTCAATTGGTCCTGCTTGTTGCGCATTCGAACCGTCGCCATTAGAAAGACCACTGTCGGCTGCTGTGTGCGGCTCGTCTCGTGCCTCAGGGAGACGCTTCTGCCTCTTTACGGCAGGGGTAGTACGCTGATCAGCGCACGTCGCAGGCATTTCGGGTGTGAATGAAACTGCGCTAAGACTAAGATCTCGAGAGGAGTTTTGTGCCGATGATACCTGAATTTTATCTTTCGTTGTCTGTGTCCCCCTATATGCCCTTGCGTATCCGGTAGAACGTAGGGTTTGAGGACCTTGAATAGTATTTTGTTCTTGTCTTGTCATCAACAGCCGCTTCTTATTTTGTTGTTCGAGGAGCATAAGTTGCATTTGGTAGTCTTGTAGTGCGTGGTTCGAGGTTTCCAACGGCTGGGTTCCTGTGCTTGTCTCGATGATATGGATTTCGTCGTCGTCCAGCTCATCGCTAGGTATAAGGAGCTTAAGTTCGTCTCTGCTGAGAAGCTTGAGGGAGGCGTCTAGCTTTGCGAATTGGCTGTCTCCAAGATCTTCCGAGATGGTTATCTCTATATTCTCCTTGTTCTCCACTGCTTCTTGTTTCTCTTTTTCCTGATCAATCCGCTGTCGAGCGTCCTTGGCCCGCTGGACCTGCGCACGAGAGTACCGATGGACAGAATCATCAGCTGAGGTGAATACAGAATTCACGCCGTCATGAACCTCGAAATCGCAGCTTCTGAACACATCTGTATC
Organism: Astrothelium subdiscretum; assembly: GCA_021030935.1. Lineage (NCBI taxonomy): Eukaryota > Fungi > Ascomycota > Dothideomycetes > Trypetheliales > Trypetheliaceae > Astrothelium > Astrothelium subdiscretum. Next base: position 101,777 of record JAGFMW010000075.1, on the reverse strand, counting down.
ATCGAGAGGAGGCATAGAAGGTCGACGGCAAGTTGGTGAGGCTGTTTCGGGGCGTCTTTGCAAGAGCGTGCCCACATGTCGCTCTTGGATCGCCTTGTCTCGACAGTGCTTTCGGTTGCCCTAATATGCAGGAACGATACGGAAGCAAGACCAATAGGCTCGCCTTGTGGGCTGCGCCTGCGGCTACAGCAGTGGATTGAAGTTGCCTTGATCACCCCAGTCACCAGTGCTTGTTATTTGCACTAGGCCTGAACAGGGTAGTCCAAAGACACAAGTTAGGCAAGCTGTGGCTGAGGCTGTCTGCTTGTCCACAGGCCGATGAGAGTCGTTACATTACCTACCTAATGTAAGATATAATACGCTGAGTTCTCTGATCCTGATCCTCACCAGGATCCTCGGTCGCTCTTATCGAGGAGCGAACCGGTATGGTAACGTTGCATGACCCAGCGCGCCATGGCCGCCATATAGCTGACAATAACTCCTCAGAAAGCGAGGCGAGACTCAGAAATCCAAATCCAAATCTTCTATAAGTTTAAGAGGCGATAAGAGCTCAATAGTGGTGCCGTGGGTAGATGGGGCTTATCATAATATAAACGGAGATTCTCAGTAGTTAGGTACAAAGACGATAACGCGATCGTAATTTCTGGAGGAGAGGGACAAGGAAAATTCAAAATTAAGCATACAAAATGACTGATGTTAAATTACGAGAGATCCTATGGTTTGTCCCGTCACAGTGTGCGTCCCTTGCCTTGTCGTAGGGGGGACGTTACTTGTACACTACCTAGGTAAAGATGGACAGAATTGCTTGCCTAATATGGGTTAGCCTCGCCAGTACAAACGCGCATGTATTCTGAGAAGTCATGAACCTACTTTAGATTATTTTCTCTACTCTACATAACACCACAGTTCCCAGATACAATCCGCGGACGGTCAGTAAGATCACATCGAGCTTCACGAGCCTATACCGAAACCTTAGAGCCTTAAAAGCTAGTACGCATTGCCTCGCCTGCAGTTCAAGCGCGTCACAAGCACACCCATGACATTTCTGGAAGATACAAACAACACATTTGGCCCAGGATCTTGAATATCCAACTCCCTTAACAAATCATACGTACCCTCCTTGACAGCTTTCTCTTCACTTCCATTTCGACTGGATAGTTCCCTTGGTGTCTTTTATCACTTCCCCATTGTCAGACAAAGCTGTTGGCCCCCCACCTATTCCGTTTTTGGCTGGTCCACTTTTCCCGCGAGATCAAATAAGGTGGGTTAACGCTACCCTTCTCTTAGTCTCTTCTCGCTGTGGCGTCACTGTAGTACTTTGCCTTCGATATTATTAGCCTCTGTGTTGTTCACAGTTCGTCTAAAACTCAATCCCCCGATTTAGTCTGCGCTTATCACGAAGACTGTCCGCCATATTGACTTTAAAGCCTGTCCGATAGGGTTCCTTCTAGTATCTCGCTTCGAAGGATGCCGCCTATTGGTACCTGACGGAGCGTTGAGGGTCTCCAATTCCATGGCGACCGAAACTGCCATGGATCCTTCTGCTGATGAGGAAATCCATGTTCTACAAAGCACCGAACTGAATGGAGATTTTGCGACTGTCGATCCTTCGGTATTTGCTCTTGACGTAGCGCAGGGAAAGAGTTCGACAACTCAGGATCTCATAATCGGTAGATCGTCATCGCCCCAAATAGAAGGTGGCCTCATCCCTCCGCATTACATAGATACCACCGCCAACATATCGGCAGGCCAAAGTCGCAGCCCTGACTACTCCCACGAGAGCGAGTTGGACGGTACGGATGTTGATTCCACGAACTCTGGGCGTCATGATTCCCGACGGATGGTTTCAGTGACAATTCCGCAAATGAAATTCCCGCCGCTGCCTTATGCCTCTTCTCGATCTGGACTTGTCTATGATGTACGAATGAGGTTTCATGCAGAACCAACCACCTCCCGTCAACCTGATGACATTCATCCGGAAGACCCCCGGAGAATACATGAAATCTATCAGGAGTTATTTGATGCTCAGCTTGTTCATGATGTTGACACCGACGACTCTCCGACGGACTTTCAGATGCTTCGCATCAATGCTCGAGAGGCCACAAAAGAGGAAATATTACTGGTCCACGAAAGACAACATTACGAATGGGTAAAGGCACTTGTAGATAGGTCAGATAAAGAGCTGGAGCTGATCGCTTTGATGGCTGACTCCATATACGCGCATAAATTCACCTACAACTGCGCCAAACTGTCTGCTGGTGGTGCTATTGAAGCCTGCAAAGCCGTTCTGACAGGTTCGGTCAAGAACGCCTTTGCAGTAATAAGACCACCTGGACATCATGCGGAACCTTACCAGCCTGGAGGATTTTGTTTCTTCAACAATGTTTGCATAGCTGCTCGGGTCTGTCAACGAGACTTTCCCGAGACGTGCAGGAAAATTCTAATCCTTGACTGGGATGTCCACCACGGGAATGGCGTTCAACGCGCGTTTTACGACGATCCGAATGTACTGTACATTTCCATCCATGTGCATCGCGACGGTGAGTTCTACCCCTGTACAAATTATGGAGACCACAAGCATTTTGGGACTGGAGCCGGCGAAGGCAAGAATGTCAATATACCATGGCCTTGCCACGGCATGAGGGATGGCGATTACTTACTTGCATTTCAGCAAGTAGTCATGCCAATCGCTCAAGAGTTCGACCCCGACCTGGTAATCATCTCAGCGGGTTTTGATGCCGCAGAAGGCGATGAGTTAGGCCAGTGCCATGTGACTCCGGCTGGATATGCTCACATGACGCACATGTTGATGTCGCTGGCCAGAGGAAAGGTGGCCGTTTGTCTCGAAGGCGGTTACAACCTGCGTTCTATCGCAAAGTCGGCCCTTGCCGTGACGCGAACCTTGATGGGTGAACCGCCCGACAGGCTGTTGTACGCTGACCCTACACCTGCTGGTATCGAAACAGTCCAGTTAGTGATTCGCTCTCAATCGAAGTACTGGGCGTGCATGTACCCAAAATCCGAAAGTCAAGCCGCAGGAGTCATTCGCAAGGAGTTACGCGGGGAACGATTACACGACATATACAGATCTTATCAAAGTAAAGAGTGGTGGGACAGCTTCCAGATGACGCCTCTCTTCATCCACCGCAACTCGATTTCCAAATCATTCGAGCGGGAAGTGCTCGCCACGTATGCAGATCTCTTGAATCCTGGGCCACCCGATAGAGAACTAATCAATGGAGACAGGTCCAATTATAGCGAAGCTCGTCCTCTACTTGTCATGTTCCACGACCCGCCAGACGCACGAGGATTGCCAAATGGCCGCACGAGCAAGCTTGAGCTTCACAATATCTGGGTAGTAAGTATCCTGCGCGGCCCTGTGCTAGCCTTCCGCTGACCCCATCCTTCAAGACTGATGTTGCCAAGTCGTATGTGGAATGGGCTGTTCAAAACGACTTTGCAGTCATCGACGTAAATATCCCCAAGCACATTACTGGAGAAGACGTGAGTACTCTCCCTTCTTCTTGTGTTGGAACATTCCATCAACTGACGGGGAGCAGGAGGAAGAACTATATGCAGACCCTGACGAGAGCAACATTCGTACGAACGCCACTCTGGAGCTGGCGACCTATTTGTGGGAGAATTACATTGAAGTCCACGAATCAACTCACGTCTTCCTCCTAGGCATCGGTGACGCATATCTCGGCCTCATCAACCTCCTCAGCAACCAAGAGTCTTGCACCGACCGAATCACTTTCCTAATCTCCTTCGTTGCCGAAACGCCGCTGAACCGGATCCGTCGCGCCACGGATGAAGACATCATGGGTCGGTGGTTCTATCAACACTCACTCATATTCGTTGCCGGTAAGCATGGCCTATGGACCCGGGAACGCAGGCCAAGAAAGAAATTTGGCACGTTGGTCGAGAGCCCGTATAGTGACTTGAACGAGATGCTTGTTGGTCATCGAGACCAGGTTACGCAGTTGTTGGAACAGGAGACGGAGGATTGGAGGCTGCAGCAGCCGCTAGAGAGCCAGATTGGGAGGTGACGAGACTTATTCCTTCTACCGTCAATGACGTGTGATATGAAGTCGGAAAAGGTAACTGCATTTGGGGCACGACCAGGGGCGAAGAAAGTTGGTCTCTTCAGCTTTGCATACTATTGGGAGGCCAAAATGCTTCCGTGCGGAAATACCAAGCCGGATACCCGTGGCTGATGTATGATGTGAATTCATCTATGGTCTACTTTTGTGGCCGACCGTCTATCTCCATGTGAACAGTAGTGCCCCATAAACTCCGTTTCCCATCACCCTTACTTTCTTCTTTTGCATATTTTGTACCGTTTTGACTCTGATAAATTCGTCAGTCATGCCACGCCTGACGACGAGGAGAGGACCGCCTACGTGTCTCCAGGCACACCGCCACGAAATCTAGGTGGCCTGCCTTCACCTCCAAAATCCACACCACAGGCCCGGATCAAATGTTGAGGTATTGGGTCTTGACTCCCCAGCTACCCTGCTTCGCTGGAAATTGTACCGGTCATCGAGACGGTCCTTGGCATACGAAGCTGGTCCCCAGACTTCAGCAGCGCGTTTCAAGATTGCTTGGATGCCCGTTGGTTCTGGTTGGGTGGACGGCATCCCGTTAAGTAGACTTGGTTATTCTGATTCGATGTCGAAATCAGCTTCGGTTTCCCTCGTTATAGCGCAGGATGATGGTTGATATGATTGAGTTAAATAGATGGAGAACGAGCGAAGGTGTTCTCATCGTGTCAGAAATATGTTTGATAACATACGGACCAAGGTCGGATTTCTGTCGGGATGGCTCGGAAGTTTTCTTTACCACCCTGCCACCTTGTATGAGCAGAACTGATCGCATAATCCCGTCGCTCCGTTGTCCGACGTAAGGATACCTTCCCTTCCTAGTTGGTGCTGCGGAGATGCGATCTTTATCAGTTGCACAAGATTTTTAGAAATGGGGTTTCTGCGGATTCTCCTTTGCGTCGGAGGGACATTGTCCAGCATCTCCTTCCATACCCCCTCTGAAGCTCCTAGAAGGCCAACTTCTTCAAGACATTATATCGCAACGTGGCACCGTGAGAGGCACCGTGAGAGGCACCGTGAGAGGCACAGGAGTTGCGGCCAGTTCATGTCCGCAGTTTCCACTCGGTTACTCTGAGATCTCTTAAATCCAGGATTTGATCATTTAATCCGTTGTTGCACATGTTCCAAGTCTATACGCCTCTAATGCTATAGGCATACGGCATTGCGGCTTCACCCTGAAGCACCAAATTCATATGTGAGAATTCTCTCAAGTCCACTTGTAGAGCAATTTCGTAATGCGACTCGGCACGACTGGACCTAGACATCTTTTAACCGGTGTCACTCACTTGATCATTTATGCAACACATGTAGAAAGCCACTCAGATTTCCCAGCGCTTCTTCGTTCATTTTCTGGCCGCAATGGATCTCAGCTGTCGCCGTCTTGGCGGGGCTTCCCTCATCTTCTCTCATTTGTTCCAGAAAATCGCCATGGATAAGTCTTGGTATTCTGCTCTTCAGGCATGCTCGCAGACAATTTTTTTTATGATTCAAGGTTCTCCATGCCCGTGATTACCGACCAAAGACCCTTGAAATGACATTTGATTTCTGCACATAGACTAATTACTTCACGTGACCCGCGTCAAGCCGATTTTGCTTCCCGATCTCAATACTTCCGTGGCCTTCTTCGTTCCCATGCATCGATCTTTGGACTGGACGTAAGAGTTAAGGATACGTGACTGTCCTGTTGTTGTGAGAAGGATATTGAATATTGTACCCTCCTTGCGCTGTCTGGCCACCAATGCTTCCAGAAATTGTCCACACCAATCACCCCCATCTGTCCACGTGAGATCATTCAGTCCATCGACAACGCAAAACATCACTGCTGGTGTACATCCCATCAAGGCTCGCAGGACTCGCAAGCTTGGGTCCCAAGATGATTCAGACCCATCTAATGCTGCGATATCTCCTTCTCTTAGTTCAAGCTCTTCCTCCTCGCTGTTGAACTGAAGTAGCTGGTATATTAAACTGTAAACCAATCCAATCATCCCAACTTGTTCGATTGTCATACCATTATGCGTTCGATCTCGACGAGGCCGCTGGCAGAAATGCGAAATGATAGGTGTCTCAGCTTGCAGTGCAGCTGCCACTGTGCTCAAAGCTGCGGCTCGAGATCCACTTACAGTGACGTCCGCTTCAAAAGGACTGGAAATCCAGAGAGTACGCGACGCTTCGTTTTCCGCCATCCATTGTCGAAGCCTGTATAGAGTCTCATCTTCGGCTTTCCACAATGACCCGGTACTGAGAAGGGTATGCCCTTCATCGCCTACTATAAACGATTTGAACACATCAGCATGTGTTCGGGCTTGGGAACGGCTCATAAACGTGGCGGCTGGAGCTTGTTGGCGAGCCTCGGGCGGCTTTGCCGAAAGTCTTCGTTCCGCGGATTCGATCGTCGACTTGAGAGATTGGACTTCCATCCAAGTCGCCTCCAGCATACGCGCCATTCGGTGTCCGGCCACAAAGTCTTGTGGAGCATATCTGGTTCGCTGGCGGCGTGACTGACTCTTCAGAGCTGCGACGTCAGCGTATATTATGGCCGTCATAGCGCCATTGGCGATGAAAGCCTCTCGATACAATTCCTTAATTTGTATCCTGATGTCTGTAATCGCACTGTCATACCGATCCTTGAGATTCTCATTAAAGGATTGGAATGCTCTCCCGGGCTTCGAACGAAGGTACCATTCCATGGTGTCTCCGTAGAACTTGAACATACGGGCGTAAATACCTGCCAAAATTGCTCTCACGTTTCTCGTCCTAATTATCAACAGCCACTTTGAGCACCTTGAAACTTCATCTGAGATGCTAGCTATAGACTCAGAGAGCAGCGCAGCAATGTCGGTGTGATTTTTCGCAGCCTGTTAATGTCAGCAGCCGTCTCGATGGAGCACTTGAGATCTGGCATAATGCCCTACCTTGAGAAGGCAAGAAAGGCTTCCGCATACAACAGACGCGTAGTTATTTTCAGACGGAAACATTTTTAAGATTGTTCGATGTTCCTCAAAGGTCCCCGCCACTTTCTTGAATGCGTTGTACACCTCGACTTCCTTTCAGCCCACGATCCAGAGTTTAGACTTAGATCAACTTACTGCTCCATTTTTTTGTTTCCAGTTATCCTCCAGCATGTCAATAGCATCTTTTAGCTGGTTGAAATCTGTCTCAGTTGATCTCTCTAATATGTCGATAGCTTTAGTCTTTGTAGATTTACTTGTAACGCCCAGACGTTGTCGCCATGTCAGTTTGGCTTCTTCTCTAAAAGTCTCAAGTACTTTCTGAAGCTCCTGCTTTGCAATCTCGGCAACGTCGAAGTCCTCGGGTCTGTGGCTGTCAAAGCTGATTCTCGTAAGTGGTCTTATCTGCTCTTACAAAGGATGATTCTCTGACGACTCTTCGTAGAGTAGTTTCAAGCGCTGTCGCTTTTCCTTGTCTTCTTCATCTTCGCTTTCCTGTTGCACTGCTTGGACTTGCCGATCCAGTGCAGTTGTGCCTGTAAGCTGGTCTGTGAATCGACGCACAACACCCCGACCTTCCAGCCATAATGTATCTGTATCCCATCCGCGAATTGAATCCATCCAATTCCGATTCTGAAAAAGCCCCTGTTTGTATTGTTTCTTGTTTTGTTAATAATGTTGTCGCCCTTCTCAAGTTATTGGCATTGCGAAATGTATTGAACTCAAATCAGCGGACTCGCCTAAGCTCGGCGTGTCGCGTGCAGGGTTTGAGCTCATCTAGAATAATTTTCCAGCGAGGCTGAGCGCTTTCAGTCCGATGACTCTCCCAGCCCGATGACCCTTCCAGCCTCATTGACCGTTCTATGTCGTAAGTTCCCGCGCACCCTATCCAGCAATCGAAACAAGAACTAATGTGGACCCCCACACAGATACACAGCTTGATCCCAGCTGTAATCCATTATCCCACATCTTCGCAACTTGTCTATCGATTTTCAGAAGATCGTTCTTCAGCCTTGTGTCGTGAATAACAAAACGCTCGATTCGCAATTGGCCTCTTACTCGCAACAACGTTTGCGTCTACACGGACGACGGCATCTCAGCCCTAATTGACCATTTTTCACGATGGAGCTTGAACGCGAAGAGAATCAGTCTGGTGATGAAACCACCCATTCCAACAGCAATGAACGTATCAGCCTGCAGTCGACGCCGGAGCCTAGAGCATCTATCATTTCGACTGCAGAAAAGCCCGAGACCAACGGTCGACAAGAACATGCTGCCCTTTCCTCGGCAGAGAACAATGAAAGCACTGAAGCTCGTACGTTTGGCATGAGATGTTTTTGCAAGCCTGTGATGAGGCTGGGTAGTTATCTTTTCTGACATAGAAGCCTGATTCTAGGTACGGAGCCAAAAGCGGGTGTCCAGTTGCAGGCTCTGAAAGGTGGTCGCCTGATTCCGGTTGGAGAAACCGTATGGTATGATTACCTCGATGAAGCAATTACCAAGTTCTCAGTGGATGATAATTTGGCTGAGACTGCTCCGGACGGCAACCGTGACGGCCGTCTCGCGGCGGATCTACCATTTCGTGACAAAAGGCGGATTTACCTTGAGCATGACGAAGGATTGGACCTAAGTGATGGATACCGGATACGGAAAGGGCCGTCATTCATAATACCATGGGTCCAGTGCGAAAATTGGAAGGTATGGAAGAATCCTTCCTTTCAACTTGCACTCATTTTTTGCAGGTTATGAAAAAGACCATTCGAGCCACTTACGAGGACAACACAGAGGCCCAGAAAAAGATAGATGAAGGAGATTTCCAACTTTCGGTATATGGGAGACGAGTTCTTCCGCTGTATTGGAGCGCTCTAGTCGAACCATATATGTCGGTACGAATACATCTTATTTCAGGCGACGAAGACGGTCCAGACAACGACGACGACTCAGAATCAGAATCAGAATCAGAATCAGAATCAGAAAGGCCTAGTGACAGTGCAAAGACGACCTACAGGGTTGACTACTATGTCAAATCTGGATATCTCGGGAACCCTGACAGGTACTTACATAGCTATTATTATGATAATCCGGTCACAATCGAATTCGAGAAAGGCATTTTAGGCAAACATTCAGTTTTGGAGGAAGTCAGGACCATTGTACTTGAAGATAATGAGAACATAACACTTCCAGAACATGGATCAGAAGAGGTGCCGAAGCTGGGAAAAGGAGATGTTCAGGGCAAAACGGAGCTCCGTATACGCTCAACCTCCTTGCTGAATGCCCTACGCGTGGTGGCAAAATATTCTTCGAATACGCCGAATCATGGTCAAATTGATACTTTTAAAGAGGGAGTCTTCCCATATCCTTATCATGATCTTTTCCACTACAAAGAAGAACTGATAGCGTACAAAAAAGCAACTGTTGGACCACGAGTTATGCACACGAACGACTACAATGAGGAATGTGATCGCCACATTGACATTCTCATCGAGTATCTCTACAATAAGCCAAATATCCAACTCGCCGCGTTCGAAGCTGGATTGAGAAAGACGACGCCCACAGTGACCTTTGCAGGATTTTGGTTACTTGTGAAGCCTGGATGTGACGTTTATGTACTGGAAGAACATCAGCTGAATGCATATGTTGTTGATGCAGTATACGGAGGAGTCGACCATGCCTTGAACTCGGGACGGGCTATCATGCCTTCGAGCTATAGCGTTCATGTCTGGAGTCTAGTCTACGACGGCAAAATCATCCGACGAAAGTCAAAAGTTGTTGAAGTGCCAGTCTTCGACAACGAGCTGGACATACTGTCTCTTCCGGTTTTTCCAACTCAATTCTATAATAATTTTGACAACGGCGCTCGGAGGAAGGAACTGGTTGCGCGTGGCAAGCAGTTCTTCGGATATTCGAAGCGCCCAGCATATTTGGAGTACACCGGAATTGGGCTGAAGCCAGGATGGAAGAAGGTGAGCATTTGTCCAATGTCTCTGTGTCTTTAAGTCTTATTGGACTTCCATGCTAATTTGGAAAACCTCCCAGTACAACCGGACGCGAGTCGTTGTTGAGCACGAATCCAGACCATGGAATGCCAGGGAGTTCTCGAGCATGATATCTTGCTGTTTTGGCTGCGATAGCGATGATAGCAATGATAGCGAATATCATGGCAAATATTGTAGCATCTGTGCTACTTTTCGAGACATAGGAATAAGAGCTCGATGCGCGCGCTGTGAATGCCATCTGTGTGCTGAGGCACTAACTCCGAAAGAGGAATACATACCCGTAACGTTTGGTGACTACGATGTGATTGATCCTAGAAAAGTCAAAGACCTTTCAGAGCACCAATATCTGATTTGCGGTTCTCACATGTTCGGTTTTATTCTAAAAGATCGCACCTATGGTAAGCGTTTCCAAGTACTGGAATTCAGACGTCCTAAGTCGTTATAGATTATATCGACATTAGTGGTCTCGACGAGCCTCGAATTGTGAGAGACGCCATTGATCAGCTTGTGTTGCGCCCTGAGAGCAACAAAGTAACGATCAAGGCAATCGTAAAGACATATACAGACAATTCCGATCAAAATGAGTTCTTTAAAGCCGATTTCATTCGCGGCAAAGGCGAAGGCCAGATATTTTTACTACACGGGCCACCTGGAACTGGGAAAACACTTACAGCTGGTAAGTAACTTTGCCATTGGATACTTGTTAAGCTAAAAATGATGCAATTCTAGAATCTATCGCAGAATTCACTCGTAGACCTCTCCTAAGTATTACGGCGGCTGACCTGGGCCACGAGCCTGATGAACTTGAGAAGAACCTGCTCCGATTTTTCAAGAATGCAAAGTCATGGGATGGGATTGTTTTGCTCGACGAAGCTGACGTCTATCTTGAACGACGCTCCACAAATGATCTTAAGAGAAACAGCATTGTCTCAGGTAACGCTCAAAGGTTTTGTCCAGGAATGAAGCTAATGATAGCTCAATAGTTTTCCTAAGAGCGCTGGAATACTTTCAAGGTATTTTGTTCTTGACAACTAATCGGGTCGGGCATTTCGACGAGGCATTTCTATCTCGAATCCACGTATCCATTGGCTACGAACCTCTAGATGACGACGCGCGAGCGCAGATTTGGGATGGTCTCTTCCGCAAACTTACCGTAGATCACAAAAATGGCGGTCCAGAGATTACGTTTGAAAGGGAAGCGAAGAGGTACGTTCTGAAAGATGAGGATGTGAAAGCGCTGAAATGGAACGGACGTGAGATTCGAAACGGTAAGCTGATAGTTCTCAAACTTGACTTGGGCGGCACGAGCTGAACCGGATAATCTAGCGTTCCAAACGGCTGTCGCACTTGCTGTCTTTGAGGCGAATGACGCTCGAGAAAAAGGGAAAACAGAGAAGGACTGTATTCCGGAGATCACCGAAACACATCTCGCTCAAGTCGTCCGCATGTCTACTGCATTCAAGCAGTACATTAAAGACACGCATGAGGGCCTTGAGGATGCAGATCTTGCAATGAAGCTGGGAAACAGAGACGACAAGTCCAATGTCAACAAGTAATTAAGGACTCGAGATCAAAGCGGTTCTATATCAGCCCGGTCTGAGTTGTGATCATCCTTCCCAGATGTTTCGAGCGGGGAGCATCTGCATAGAAGCGGCTTGTAGCAACGACTTATCGGAAGACGATTGAGCTCTCCCATTGCCTTAATTACCAATTTCGGATGATGTATCTTACGAAGCAAAAATCGGATGCGTCGGCTGCAGATTATTTCGACATGTTCTCACGCCAGGGTTATCCAGTGCCGGGTGTGATCGATGTCCCAACTTGCACCGGGTCCGAGGCGAACAAGAATTGGTACAACAGCCACGACACGAGCTTTAGTCCGGGTCCGAGCTTCTCTTGTGACTAGTTCCTGTCGCGGGTTCGTAACGGAGTCTACATTTCCACGGCGTTGTTTTTGAGAGCGCAGGATTTTTCACCGTTTTTTTTTTTGCTATGGGGCTCTGCGTAGTTAGAATATCATATTCTCAACATTTCTCCCGTCTGGTATGCAGACTCTCCGGGCAGAGAGCTCGTAAGAAATTGCTTTGCTCAAGATTAGAGAAGTCTCCGTTGATCAATTTTCAGGAAGCGATGGTTCAGATGACTTATTATCAGTAGCACGATATTGAGGATCATCAGCGTCGTTATGAACTGATCTAGGATTCGGAGGACTGCGCAACGCCAAGCCTGTTACCCCCTCAATATTAATATTGCCCGGACACTACCTGCCCAGATTACTTACCCAAGGATCTCCGACTAATTCTAACAAAAAGTCAAGGCAGTCGCGCCGTATCCCTCCCACCTCAGATAATCAATGGGAAAAGAATCGATGCTTTCCTAACCAAGGACTAGTCTTGCGCACACTAGTGTCACTAGCGCGAAAAATACTTTTGAAATGGATTTCCGTACAAAATTCGGTTTCTAGCGAAAGTGAGGTTTTGTCGGACTGGCCGCCATGACCGACCGTCGCAACTCGATCGAATGTCGTAGGGAACGTCAGCCGACACTTTCGTGTGGAGGCAAAAGCAGGCAACCCGACGAAGGCAATTGTCCTACCGAGACATTCGACGAAGATGTGATGAACCCAACTTCATCCCAGCTGGTGAGGCTGACAATTTCTTTACCGGGAATCAATGTTTCGGTACACGTTCAGCTCACGCATCTCGAGAGTAAGTCTGTCTGCTATCCAATTGAAATTCGCATCTCCATCTTCACGGGTGCGCATATACTTTGCATGGGCAGACAGTGGTCTGAGCTACAAAGGTTACTATCCCCGCTTCTTGTCATTCTTGCCTGGGTGTCACCGAATGCCAACAAGCACGTCGTCAAAAGTGTTTCACATCTTCAATGGAAAGAGAAAGTCTCTGCGGCACTTGCCCATGTTGCCACAACTCCCAAACCAGGCGCTCAAGCAGGGACCAGTCCTGGTCTGTGGGCTCATCTGATGCATCGGGGCTATGTTCAGATGCGTACGGTACGGATTCTCTGCCGCGCAAAATAGAAGATGATCAGCGCGCAGAGGGCGCTGAAGATGGCCGGAAATGGCAATGTGCATGCGTCGATGCGGGCGTCTGCGCCGCAAGGCAACATCAACCACGGTACTGATAGCACCTGCGCCATAAACCCGGTGAAACATTTCTGTGAGATCCTGTTTATTTTCGTTAGCCTTTGCTTTCCCCTCTTTTTCGGATTCGATCTTATTTTGCTTATTTTGCTTGTTTGTTTCATCTTGATCGCATCCAAAGAATCTCCTACGCTTGAAACCAGATGACGAATTCGTGTCGAATGTCTTTCCTTTTTCGATTAAGCACTCTTTGGGTGCTACTCGGCCTTATGGGCCAGTCCCTGGGCCAATCACCGACATCGTCGCATCCAAGTTCGACAATATCCAAAGCGCCTCAAACACATACAGTCACCGTTGGCAAGGCATCATTTGCATACAATCCCGACACAATTGAGGCTCTTCCAGGCGATTTGATAGTATTCGAATTCTACCCTTCAAACCACTCTGTAATACGAGCCGAGTATGGATATCCTTGCGTCCCGTACGAGGATGTCGCTGGATCAGATGCCGTAGGGTTTTACTCGGGACATTTTGTGATGGATACAATCCCACAAGATGTATGTACTCTTGAGAGATTACCTTCGCAACAACTCTTTGGTGCTTTTGTCGCGGAGATTGTGCTGATCGTTCTGTTATAGCCACCGACCTGGAACCTGACAGTAAATGACACGGAACCGGTATTTTTCTACTGTTCAGCTCCCACATCATGTATCAACCATCAGATGGTTGGAGTCATCAATCCTGTAAGCTATCTTTTGTCCTTCTTGTGATTTCACTAACGAGGGTGAGCAGAATGCGACTCAAGTCCTGGCAAAGCAAAAGGGTCTTGCGGCATCCTCTGATTACATGCTTCAACCGGGAGAATCATTTCCCCAAGAAGAAGCATCCTCCATGTCCGTCATAGCAGCAACTGCCACCATCAGCTCTCAACCCGGCGCAACATCAGTCGAGGGCGCCCCTCTCACAGTGACGTCGTCCGACCACCGAGGCCTCTCCGGCGGAGCCATCGCAGGCATCGTAATCGGCGGCGTTGCCGTCCTCCTCCTCGCAGCTGCAGTCTTCTTCTACATCGGCCGCAACGCCACCATCAAACAAGCCCTCGCCTTCGGGCACAACCACCCGGAAGCCGTCCGATCATCGCATCCTCCACCTCCTCCACCCGCAAAGGACATGAGCTATAGCCACGACCACCCCTACCCTCACTCCGGCTACGCATCCCCCGACCCCTACAAGTCCGACAACCGCCATATTCCCTCCTACTCTGCACCCCCTTACTCCGTCACCCCGTCGAATGCGCCCGAGACGACGACGACGACGGGGGGCGCCGAAGAGCTGGATTCGATCCCGAGCAGCAGCCCGGGCTTGAGTCCGCGTTTGTTCGGGACGGGCCCGCGCTATACGCCGGGCACGGAGTTTGGGAGCTTCGTGTCGGACGGGCGGTTGTCGCCGCAGCGAAATTCGCACATGGGGCCGCATGAGATGGATGCGTCGTGATGACCCCTTCTTGGTTAGGGTCACGGAAGTGGTGATGAACGGAGTGGATCGGAGTATGTGTAGGTTTGCTTGCGCTCGTAAAGATAATGTTGGGGAAACATGAGCGCTAACAGCTCTTCATTTGTTTTGGACTTCTCTACGGACCGCCGTTTTCTCGAGCTGGCCAGTGAGGTGTTCGGATGTAGGTGTTCAGGTTTTGTGTAAATTTCCATTCTAAGGTTGGAGGTCGCAAGGGGAACAGGAATTGGATGGAATTGGATAGTGGGTTTCATGGTCTGATACCCTCGCTCTTTGATTTTGTGACATTTCTTGTTCATATCTGTGGATAGTCATCGGACTCAGTTCGAAAAGGCAACCTGCCGTTGGTTTTGATTCTCGTGATCGAGTGCCTGGACAGTTTTGCAACTTCTGCCATATATTTCTCATTTTCCATTCCTCATTGCTTCTCATGGATACCGAAGAATTTATATCATACTCGTTCGAGCCTGTATAACTCGACGAGCTTGTCCTATGCCACCAGTTCTGAGCGCCATGAAACACCTTGCCTTCCTGTACTTGATTCTATTCGCAATTCTTGTCAGACGCCTACGCAATGCATGCACGCTAGCCTCCATAAAACCAGGCTCTTTCCAGAGCTACCGTATAACTCCAACCGTCATCCAACACCTCAAGCATGTACATCCTGGCCCACCCGCATGCCTTTCGGATCGTTTCCTTCCTCTAAACTCCAGGTCATCATCGTGTGGTTCAACTGCTTCCGCCAGTGCAATCCATAACCTAATCCTTCTTTGCTGCCCTTCGTTTCGGCAGTCAACCCCCCGGTGCGTGGCATCCGCCGCTCGAAAACGACACGGCCGAAGCGTGAATGGATCAGCGCCATGCTACACATGACGCACGGTTCGTGAGTGAGGAATATCTCCAGGTCGAGGCAGAGATAGCCATCTTGGTCCACGGATGCGCGGGAGAAGGGAAGAGACTCGCGCTTATGGGGGAGGGGACGGTCTAGAAAGAAGCCTTTTTCGTTGGAGGCGAGAGTACTCCGTAGGGATTCCATGTTTAAGTCGCTTCCTCGTCTTCCAACGACGCGGCGCTCCATTTTGTGGCCTTCGTTTTCCCAGCAGTGACTGCCAGATCTGTAGCATTCGGCGCACAGATCATAGCGTCCGCCGAGACAAATATCGCAATGAAAGTACACGTTCGAATACATGTCGCTGCAGTGATCGCAGCGGATGGGTGGATTGGCATCATCTTGCACTGGCTGGTCGGCGGCAGGCGCTTCGCGTCGCTTGCGCGCGATCATGCCGATCGCACGCATGACGGCGTGTCCCATGGGGTTGCCCTCCCGACACTGGTCATCGCTGCTCGAGTCCGGCGCACAATCGATGTATCGTGTGTCGCCTGCTG
The DNA here is from genome assembly GCA_021030935.1 of Astrothelium subdiscretum. Lineage (NCBI taxonomy): Eukaryota > Fungi > Ascomycota > Dothideomycetes > Trypetheliales > Trypetheliaceae > Astrothelium > Astrothelium subdiscretum. The sequence continues at coordinate 85,729 of JAGFMW010000075.1, read as the reverse complement.
CGACGAGGACCTCTACCTTATTCTTTTCCCACTCTCGTTGAACGACCACGCATCCGACTCTCTCGCCGATTCCGGCATTCTTGACTTCGGCAGCGCAGCGGTGTGCTAAACGTAGGTATGCGTCAAGATCGAGTAAAAAGTCATTTTGAGCAGAGGCTATTCTAGCTCCATGCACATGGAAGGGATTTTCGTTCTTGAAGGAGATGGGCCAGTAGGAGCTGGACCAGGCGGTGGCCTTTTGTTCGCTCGTAGGAGCAAATTTAGGCACTGTAATTGTGCGGACTTCAGGGTTGGTTGGTAAGAAAGGGAGATTTGAAGAGAGGACTTTGGCAACTTCTTCGAGGGAGATGGAGGATGCGGGGCATAGTAACATGTATTTCTGTTCTGGTTTCTTCACGGCTCCATTTTTTCCGTTTTTCTCGGCATTTTCGTCTTTCTTGGCCTTTTTGCCTTTCTTGGTTGCCTTGCCTTCAGTTGTTTGGTCCTGCGATTTCGAGCGTTGAAGACAGACTTCTTCGGTTTCCGTAGTTTTTCTAGGAGGGATATTCTCCTTAGAGAGATATGATTGTGTTACGTCCGTCAAGAAGAGAGCCTTTACGTGTTCAGGGAGCTCCTCTGCTGCGGCAAAGCGATGCAGGTGAGAAATTTCGTGGCGCTTTGGCTTTGGGAGGGCGAGAGCTTTGTCGATAGCACTAAAGGGCGTTTGTTAGACACGACTACCAAGTGCCACTGCCTGAACGTACGTGCACGCCTTTTCAATGAGGCGACTGGGTAATACGGTAACGTAGACGTCGCGAGTGTCATCGCCGTGTTTGAGCTCTGCCAGCGTTTTTAGAGGCTGGAGGTTGTCTGATGTGCTTCCTGCTTGCGACATAGGAATCAGAATTATGTTCATCCATGTCTACAAGGCGTGAAGCAATATTACCTTTCTCCTTTGTTCTTGCCATTTTGTGGTGGGAAGGCTCACGGTCGAAGCTTGACGCAAGGAAGGTGCAGGTGGGGTGGTGGGACCAAAAACGCGCTAGCATGTGACGAAGCGCGTCTTTTTACTTCCGCCCAATCACCAGCCATCAGACATAGAAGCCAGCCAATCCCATGGAGCTACCTTCGAGAAGGGTCGGTCACTTTCCTCCTTATCTAGGAATGCTAGACATAACTCAATTTACAGGCAAGCTCCGTTACATGGCTGACTAATGTGGTCATGTGCGGAGTCTGGCATAATTGTTCAGAGCTAACCTCATCGATAATCAATATAACTTTTTCCTTTTCCCTTTTTCCTCTAGCAGTACCGCTCCCTGGTCGACCATGGTCTTCGATGTGAGATTCAGGTCCTCATTATTTCCTTTGGGATGGCGAATTTATTTTGAAAAATTTTCAGCCATTTACGAACACAAGAGCAACGCGAAGAGTGCCCGCCAGCCATCATCGTCTGCCGGTTCTCGCCCGAATGTCTGAAAACAGCGTGACTTAATCCAGACTCGAATTTGACCGATCCTCTTGGTCTGAGAACCACATAACGCCACTGATTGGACATGTGATATGACCAGTCTCCGTATTCTCCAGCTCGATACGGGTTTATGCCCTTTTCCGAAGGCTTGAACAGCCAGACGAAGCATACTTTGACTTCTACGACAGTAAGCCAAGTGTTATATCCATTGGTCTTATGATGAGCCTCTATGACGGCACCAGCTTCGAGCACCAGGACCCAACTGGTGAATTGCTTCCAAGCACAGCCCTTCTTTACCCAGAATCGAGCGAGGCGCGCTTTACACTCTTTGTTTCTGGCGCTCGTTGCTGACTGCCGTGTAATAAGTCGCATTGCTTGCACTGGAGTACGAGCGGCAAAAGTAGTGGGACTCCTGGCGAGACCATGTTGAGACAATTGCACGTTGCCGGGAGGTCCAAGAATCCGTAGGAATATTAATGTCTAATGTAAATTGTTTTATGAGCATCCGAAGCCAAGCATCTTGGAAGTCGTCATGTCCAATGTATTCCGGTCAGCATCAGATCCATTTTCCAGCCATTGTAGCACTTCTAGCTTTTGACGTTCAGCTAGAAGTGCCTCTGATTGTGCTTCCGTTCCTTCAGTATTTGGTAATAGCCTGCCTGGACCAGAGGCTCTTGCTGGCCAACCTGCGTTGTTGAGCATTGTCTGGCCGATATCGGCACGGCTATCGTTTTACATGTCAACCTTAAGTCTATTACCTTGTTCAAAGTCGAGTAGCTCGTGCTCTGAGCGTTGGGACTTGTAAAACCTTCTTTGCCCGCTTTCCGCATTGTATAATTGAAAGCAATTGTGTCAAGCTGCGCAAAAGACTAGGTACCCACACAAATTTGGATAACAAACATGAGGCCTTGAAGTCCTTTGTGCTTTCTGCTCAACATTCACGAAGCATCAAATCTTATGGGTTCATGGTATCCTAACGACGGATACGAATGCATACAACTGGAAATGTTCCTCTGTGCGAGGAAATTAGGTATTGACATCGCCAGAGTGACCAGACACGGCTCTTCTGCAGTTACAGTCCTCTTGTCAGTGGAAGGGAGCTCTGATAGGCTACGTTGTCGATGCGAACAATTAGGTGGAAAAAGAGATCGCACTTCCTCCTTGGCATTGAGGTCCAGACTCATGCATAATAATCGCGCATGGTTACGATCAGGGGCACGAGGATGGTCTAAGGAGACCCAAAGCTCTGAAACTAGGATAATGGTCTTCGGAGAAGTTCTTCATGTCATTTGAGCGGGAACGCTATCACAGAAACACAAGACGTCCGATTCTGATGTCGTCGTATGAATGCTGTGCGCATGTGGTCCCATCTGTGCAGAGATTGGTCTCTCTGCGCCTTTTCTGAGTTCCAATGTATCAGAGAAAGATCCGCACTTGTGGAGGTATTCTATTCGACGGATTGCGTTGTGTTTCCAAATTTGTCAAAGATGGTTGCGCCAGTCGGCGGTAAGAGGTCGGGAACAAGCCTTCACAAGCTGCGTCTGCCGCGAGGCACTGCCTAAACCATTGATCTTGAGCCAAGTGATGTGAAACCCAGAGGTACTGCATATCCTGAGACTGCGAACAGTGTTTTGTCTCTTTCGCTCTTTTTGCTGTTTCACATCCACGTGCGGCGCTTAAGGCGCTGGATATTGCTATTAAAAAGTCGTCTTAAGTCTAGGTAATTGCAACGACCGGCTAAATACGGAACCGAAAATTTATGGAGGGTCCCATCTGGTGTTCGCCCTTATCTCACCTGCTTGCTGAGCACGATGGGAGGATGTGCTCTACAACCGGATTCCCTGCATATGAATGCATGGAGGTCCACCGTAAGAGGATCGCCCTCTGATTCTTTCCAATAATTGCACCATTTAGATTGAAATCTCTGCCGCCGCTGGCTTGACTACGTATCTAGTCACCTAGTGGTACGGAGTACATAAGGGCGGAATTGGGGGCTGAACTTAATTGCCGCGGAATCATCCTCTTTTCGCCAGTCTCCGTCGCCCCCACAACGCTATGACCTTCGTTTGAGATCTCCCGTGGAGAGGAGTCCCGCTTCGGCCTCGGTTGCAGTGAAGAACTCGACCATCTTCAAGAAAAAATCGAATATTTCCAGGCCTATACTATGACCATGGGAAGTCCAAGATTGTGCGGCTCAAAAATGAGAGAAGGCGCTGATTCTACGTCGTACTCCCTAAAATAGCGGCGGCAAGATTATTAACCTTAGACATGTCGATCTTTCCATTGCCCAGCATTCTGCAACAGTTTGAAGACCGAGAATAGTATCACCCTTGCGGTTAAGGCCCAACCACTTCACAGCCTGCCTTGTGAGGTCTGATTCGCTGCGCGAGTTTGGAATCGAGCATACTTGCCTATTTCGCACTAGAATTGACCTCGATGGAATCCTTAACATGGCATAGCCCGTCTGTGAACGAGGGCCGAACTGAAGTTGGGGGCCAACTTGAGTAGGTGCTGTGTCGCACAGCAGATGTCTCCATTCCTTCTTCCAACCAGTTTCTTTGTTGTTTTGTGCCTATTCAGTCAGTTTGCGCCTCATGTCGGCACCCAAGTATTCAGCCGTTGTGGACGATGGGCTGGAGGTTGTGCCAGGCACAGCACCCGAGCACAAGCCCGTGGAGCATTCTGCGGACAATCCTCCTGAAGTTCAAGAGCGAGATGATTACCCTGAAGTCTTGCCGGGACAGTCACATCACAAAATGGACCAGATCAAAGGCGAAGGATTCTATTCACCTGGGCAGAACGATCCCAGCCCACCTTACAGCAATAGCCAATATTACCAAGGAGAATGGACAAACTCACAGGTCCAGAGAAGCCGAAGAAGAATGTGTGGATTACCGTTTTGGGGATTCATTGCGCTTATAGTCGCTCTCATCGTCATCATTGTCCTGGCAGCCGTTCTCGGCGGCGTTCTCGGATCTAAAAAGTCAAGCTCGAACACCATAATAAGCAGCGACAATAACGGCGGTCCGACGAACTCCTCTTCCTCTGGTGACGCGATCAAACCTTATCCCGCACAGGCTGGCAGTGGAATTGCGGCTGTGCAACTTGGCGGGGACAGCAATAATCCGATTACATACGTTCAGGACGAGTCGAATAACATTATAGAGAATATTTGGAGTCCCAGCAATGACAGCACCAATACATTCAGCAGTTCGACCAAGTCGACTGTGGCCACAGATGCCAAGAAAGGATCTCCAATTGTGGCAATGTCGTATCTCAGGAACGCGACAAGCCTGGTTACTGTAAGTAGCTTCCATGCCTCCCGCAACCCCCATTCCGTTTTCGTTTGTGCTCTTCGTTTTCTCGAGTTCTATCGCATTGGTGCAAACCTCCGTCTTTGGTGCTTCGATGAACCAACCTGGCTGACTTCTGTGCAGCGCCACGTAGTATACATAGACAACCAAAATCATCTGAAAGATGCCATTGCCGACAGCAATTCGAATAACCAATGGTCCAATGGAGGTTTAGAGGCCACAAACACACAGACTATCGCAAGTTCAAGTGTAGCCTTAGCAGCATGCTGGGCCGACTTCCTCAACAACCCTGGCCAAGGGATACGCCTTTATTATGGTGCGAGTGGCGATAACTTAGTCCAGGAGATGGGAGCCGATACGAGTAACTCTACGTGGAACTGGCAATATTACAACAACTGGAACGACATCGCTGGTCAATCCGGCGTAGCCTGCGAGACACACGAGCAGATCCTCGGCATTTACTATATCAACTCCACCACCGGCAAGCTGCAGCAGTCATGGCTTGACTACGACACAGCCGATCCACAAGGATGGCAATCCGGTAAGTCCTCAATTTTTTGATGATAGCGCCTCCTCTCTTGTTTTACCTTTACTAACGCTTTCTCTTCCTCGCGATAGGTCCCGAATACGACCAACTCAACACCGTTCTTGCTTCGAGCACCGACATTGCCGTCTCCAACGACGGCCAGAACACCGAAATCATCACCTTCCAGCTCCAAGACGGCTCCATCCAGGAAGTGACAGCGTCGCTTAATCACAACAACACCCAGTACGAGTCCGAGATCAACATCGCCTCCTCCAGCATGCAGGCCTCGAAACTTGGTAGCTTGTTCGTGGGGAATGGAACCGTGTTGCTGTACCAGGATCCGGATGCGAACGTGATCACCAGTGGCTGGGGTCTGGGCATGCATCCGACATTTAATGCGAGTTTACCGTTTTCCGCGTGAATGGCGTAGAGGACACCAGATCTGCGGGTATCTATGGGGGCTCGAAATTCGACATTTCTTCTGGCCAAGCCTGGTCCGGACGGGTTCTTAGGGATCTCGGATTCATTATTGTTGTACGTGTGTAGCGATGGGCGTTTGGTGATTATACCCTTGGGCATGGTGCCGGAAAATGTATATAATGGGCATTTACAAGCATTCTCACTGTCAAATAAAGCAATTCCACATATAGTCACGATTTTGTTACGCGCTTCACGACACTTCTCCTATGGTCACAGTATTTCCGATGTGGAGCATAGTATAAGTCAATAATAGCAGAGAGCCGAGCTCAGCAAAGATCAGCAGACAAGCAAGGATATCAAATATCTCTATTCGACGCCAAGAGGGTAGTTCCACAGAAATTCGCCCCTGCACTCGTAAAGCCATTATCATCGCCAAGCAAATATTCTATCGGTATCCTCAAGTCTAACCATCTAATCAATGACCAGCGTCCCGTACTCCGGCGGCTCCTGCGCCACTCCGACCTCCCCAACATACTCATTCCACGCCTTCAACAGCTCGCGCAACTTGTCCCGCTCCACCTCGGCGAGGCTGTGCGTTTCGCCAGGATCCCGCTCCAGGTCGAATAGTTCCCAGATTTCGGGCCCGTACGGCTGCGGGATGAACGTCGCCTTCCATTTCCCCTTGCGCACGGCAAGCCGGCCGAAGAGCTCCCATCCAGTGACCGTCTCTTCCGGGTGGATTCGGGGCGCATGGGTAGCCGAAGTGCCGTTCGTCAGGGGTGTGTCGGGGGCAGATGGAGCCACAGAATTGATGGAGTGGCGGAGATGGTCGATCCACGATGTACCACGGAGAGAGACGATGGCGCGGCCCTTGTACGTAGAGTCGGGATAGCGGGCCCCAGCCAGCTCGAGGATGGTCGGGTAGATGTCCATGACGGTGCAGAAGGCGTGCTCGATATTGGTCTGGGCTCGAGCGGCCGTGAGGGGAGGATAGCGGAGGACGAAGGGGACGCGGATTCCGCCTTCGGCGATAAAGGATTTGTAGAGGCGGGAGGGCGCGGTTCCGGCGGAGGCCCAGTGAGGGCCGTACCAGACGTACGAATCGAACCTACCCATGTTGTCGAGGCTATTATTGTAGTATCTGTCGATGTGGTCGAATATGTTCTCTCCAATGATCGGCGCGGCTTCGAGGAGCGTGCCTTCAGCGCCATTGTCGGACATGAAAATAACGAATGTGTTGTCTAGCTCATTGGTGCTCCGTAGGTAGTCCAGAACACGGCCGAGTTGAGAGTCTAGTCTTTGCACCATTCCTGCATAAATTTCCATTGTGCGACTGGAATACGCCTTTTCAGAGGGTGACAGCGTTTCCCAGCGTCGAGACAGCATGCGATCCTTGTGAGGCGCGACAATATCGTGAGGAATCGCATGCTCAGGAACTAGCCCGAGTTTCTTCAGATTCTCGACTCGCTCTTGACGAAGGGCTTCTGGACCATCATCGTATCTTCCCCGATATGGTATTATGTCCTCCTCCGGTGCTTGCAATGGCCAATGAGGAGCGGAAAATGCGAAGTAAGCAAAGAAAGGTTGCTCGCGCTCGGCTTCGGTTCGTTCGCCGAAATATTGTAGCAGCTTATCCGCGAAGGCATCGGACGAGTAGAAGTCTTTTCCTAGCTCTTTTGGAGGTATGTGCCTATCATCCTCGACGTAGTAGGGTGGAGTTCGCGCCAGAAGCGAGGGTCTCTTGTCGCCATTCTCAAGCTGAGGTTCGTAGGCATAGTGGTTTGCCGCTCCCTTCTCAAATTAGCCTTTCCAAACAAAAGGCCGAGTTCTTCGAGTCGGGCTTACAGGAAGTAATGAAAAAGACCTCTCGAACCCCCGGGAGGAAGGCCACCGATCTGTGCTTAATCCAAGATGCCATTTCCCGGACATGTATGTCTTGTAGCCATTTTCCCGAAGCAATTCTGGTAATGGGACGACTTTGTCATTCAAGTATCCTTCGTAACCTGGCTTGTTCTTTTGAAATTCCTTTATCGACTCAACCATAGCTCCAACGCCTGCAATGTGATGGTCGGTACCACTAAGAAGCATAGCTCTCGTTGGTGAGCAGGCCGAAGCGGCGTGGAAATCCGTGAATCGCAGGCCATCTTGAGCAATCTCGTCGATGTACGGAGTCTTGATCTCGGAACCGTATGCTCCAGTGTCTGAGAATCCCAAGTCGTCGGCAACCACGATCAGAAAATTGGGTCGGCCCATAGCAGAAGCTTGGGAGGTGACGAGCCCCCGGTCGGTGCTGATTTCGAGCTGGTCTCCGAGCTTGGCCGTTCGAAGGCTCTAGTTCGAGGACGGAGGCTGCGAATTCATAGCGGTGCTAGCTCGGTCTCACGATTCGGACGGATGAGGGGGGGCCTGGCGCTATCAGGTCCGCCCGGAGGACCAACCGCTGAAGCCGCTTCCATCTCTGTGCCAGACAGCGGCATTGGCGGAGAGGGACTCGGGTTGCGCGATGCGATGTATGCAGCAGGCTGATGAAGGAGAAGCCGATTATTGCGTGCTTGGAAACGGGCCAGCGTAGTGGGGTGAGAAGTACCGCTGCCAAGCCTTTGCCAAGACTTCAGCCTGCCAAGCGTGCCAAGACTTTTAAGGCCTGTCAGCCTCAGGGTCCGAGGTCCAGGTCCAGCTCTTTTCGTCAGATCCAGCTTCGTTGTTTGCTACGTTCCGTCCTGACCCTAACTATGTTGTATTGTGCGGTCGAGCAAAGGAGACAGATCTCGAAGAATGCTGACTAGAGGCTGGCCCCCTTAATGAAGACGCCCCTTGTACTTCGTATCTCAGGGTTTCTCGGAAGCCTTCCAGTGTCGAGCGTCAAACTCAGCTACAAAGAAGCAAAACGGTATGCCTCCTCTGGGTGCATTGAAGAACAGCTCGAAGCCTTTCGTTGGCTTCCTAAGTCACCGATATCGGCGTCCTTTTACTAGTTTTCTTATCTCGAAGTTTCCTTCCGTCTCTCGCTTTCACTTTCTCTGATATTGTCACTGTCATGCCTCAACTTTTGTTCAGCACGTTGTCAACATGCCGTTATTTGGCGCAAAACGCCTCCAAGCAGTGAGAGTACCTACTGACATAGTGATACCCCTTTTACCACTGGGACGACAATTTTATTTACAAGGCCTTTGTTTTCACCCCAAGCTTCCGTTTCCATGATGTCCTTGAGCCAGACAAGCTCTGTAAAGCATTGAAGAGGCTAGGTCAGCTCGGTAGCTAGAAAAATCTTCGTGCGCGTCTGCACTTAATTGCAACGCCTATGTCATTGTTAGGAGGCTACGTTGATTGATTGATACGAAAGGATAAGGGTAGGCTCGAATACCATATTCTCGATCACTACGACGCAAAGCGTTCCGCGTTAATATTTCTTCGTGCGGTACACGACACAAGCATCGCGCACCATCCAGCTGCTTGCGACCTACTAAGAGCCACCAAAATGCCATCGGTATAAGCAGATCCTGGAAAATTTAGAACCATTACTCGTCGCGCAGACGCATCGAAAACCTGGGAGCATCACATATACCCCAATGAGCCGCAAGTGTCGATTCACGTTGCCTTTTTCGAGGACGCGACCCTGGTTTACTTCACATGAAGTCGTTGGCCCTTAGATGCAATTAGAGAATCCGCTTTCTTGAATGCATTCCAACGAGTGCTCAATGGGCAAGAAGAACGAGTACCTGCCTATAATGGATTCGATCTTGATCCCATGGAAGACTACGTTGTGAAGGCCTCAGCTGAAAGAGACGTGCTCGCTGATAAGATGATCAAGGGGTCCAATCTTTTCCTATTAGTGATATACTAACGTGGGCCCAAATCGTGTTTTGGAAGACAGAATGGCATACTGTGTGTCTACCTGCTCCGTCTCTCGAGGAAATGAGACAAGAGGTCCCAGATGAGCTGCAAAGAATTTTCGCATCGGTCAAATCGATCCATATTCATGTCTACTCCCATCGAATTACGAGCTAGAATTGGCGAAGACGTATCTCCTCTGGCACGGCTTATGCATCCGGAAACACCGCCTTTGCTGTATATGCCATCCTCTCAGTCAAGGACATTATTCGAAAGCCTTTAGGCTTCGTTGAATTACGAATCCAGGAGACAATGAAAGAGCAAGGCTCACAAGAGTAGCTTAAAGCTCGAGCCTATATTTCCGGGAGGCTTGAAATAAAAAGGACGGACATTCCACTTATCTTCGCCGACTCAACCACGCACGTACAAACGTTCCCAAACTGAAGCTAAGCCAGATTTTTCGGTTCGGGTCTTTCTGCGGCGGTGATTAGAGAAGGTATTCCGATGAATAGACGTATAAGTCCTCTCTGACGACTTTCATCTTTCCATAATCTGAGTTACATCCACAGACAGAGTTCATGGTATGCGACTGCGCTTTATGGGGCAGATGCTGCCTGTACTAATCGCGTCATTTCTGGTTTGCCCGAATCAGTATGGAAGAAGATTGAGACCGACTTTATGAGATACTGAATCCGAAATTTCAACAAGGGAAAGCTTTAGACATATTTTGTAGACTAAGACTGAGATCCTCTGCGACACATATTGTGGGAATGTATGTAGAAAGAAGACAAAGAGAAAAAAGGAAAAGGAAAAAATATAATAAAATAAAATCCAGATATAGACTACTCAGTCCAATAATTACACATAAATAGAATCGAGATTATGTAAAAGTTCCTAAAAGTTATTGAAGGGAGAGCTGTCTTAGCGGCACAGCCGAAATCCGGAAGCGTTTTATCACCCACGCAATAAGGTACCCCATCAACATGCACGCTGCATGCGGAGCTAACGCCGGGTCAACAAATGAAAGCACGATTCACCTGCAATAACGGTTATTCAATGTGGAGACTTATCTTGAGTCACGATTGCTGTGGCATATATAAGAATTCATCAGCGCATTAAGCAACGAAATCTCTTCAGTACATAGTACTGGGTTTCAATTGATGAAATGTCAAGGGAATCAGTTTCTGCTCTCGCTGAGACAAGTTCCGATGCCTCTAATCGCCCTCACCCGTTGCATTTCGTTACAGACGAGGAGATCTCCCGGGTTGGCATAATTGTCAAGAATGCCTTGAAAGACGCCAAAACGTTCATCAGGTTCAAGAACATTTCCCTCCAGGAACCTCCCAAGGCCATACTCTTTCCATACTTAGATGCTGAAGCCGAAGGAATCCCTATTTCGGAAAGACCATTTGTGCCTCGTTGTCTGGCTGTTATATGGAGCTCTGATAATGAGCGAAGAGTCACAGAAAGCATAGTCAGTTTGGACTCAAACTCCGTTGTGGGATTTACGGAGACAGCACGCGGTCAACATGGACCCTTGGATAGGCATGAGCAATCCGTCTGCAAACACGAACGGCTTTTGACTAATGCCTTCAAGATCCGAAACGAAGCAGGCTTCCGATAAGATTCTAAGTGACCCTGACGTTCGGGAAGCAATTAGGAAACTTAAGCTACCTAACGATGTCGTTGTGCAGTGCGATACTTGGATGTACGGAGCAGACCGTGACTCTGATCCGGACACCCACAAGTATATACAGGGGTTGCTCTATGCTCGCGCTCCTCACAACCACCCGGACAGCAATCAATATGCTTTTCCTCTGCCGTTTTCTCCAGTGCTAGACATATTCCTTGGAAAGGTCGTCAGAATCGATCCATTGGCCACTGGTGGAAAAGAGGACGGCCTTAATTATCATACCGGTGGCGATGCACCAATGGCGCATTGTGTGGAAAATGAGTACTACCCAGACTTGTTGACAGGTAGCCCTAGGAAAGATTTGAAGCCTCTGCACATCTCACAACCGGATGGCCCAAGCTTTACTGTGTCTGATGGCAACCGTGTTACTTGGCAGAAATGGCGATTCCGAGTTGGATTCAATTATCGCGAGGGCATGGTAGTACACGATGTCCGATATGACGGGCGTCCACTTTTCTACAGGTTGAGCGTGAGCGAGATGACTGTTCCGTATGGAGGTAATTCGGGATCTGATCATGAGTCTTTACGGGCTTTACTAACCCTATATAGATCCAAGAAGTCCATTACACCGGAAACAGGCGTTTGACCTCGGAGACGCTGGTGCGGGAGCTACCGCGAATAATTTGAGCCTTGGGTGTGATTGCCTGGGCGTGATCAAGTACTTCAGCGGCTGGTTGAACGATGACGATGGTAAGCCCGTCGAGAAAGAAAATGTCATTTGTCTTCACGAACAGGACGGCGGTATTGGTTGGAAGCACACCAATCATCGTACCCAAAATGCGGCCATTGTAAGGGCCCGAAACCTAGTTTTGCAGACTGTCTTGACTGTTGGTAACTACGAGTACATCTTCGCATGGATCTTTATGCAGAACGGAAATCTCGAATTGGAGACACGCGCCACGGGAATTCTTTCGACCTCGCTCATTGACTCCAAGAAAACGTCTGAATGGGGCACCGTTGTATCACCCGGAGTACTTGCTGCGAACCATCAGCATCTCTTCTCTATGCGAATCGACCCCATGATCGACGGGCGACACAACACTGTCATCCAAGAAGACACCATCCCCATCCCTCAATCCGAGGAAGAAAACCCCCACGGCAACGCCTGGCGCGTCTCGCGCGCCCCCTTCCAAACCTCCGGCTTCGCAGACGCCAACCCGGCCGCCAACCGCTGCTTCAAAATCGTCAACGAAGCCATCCATAATCGCCTCTCCGGCAACCCGGTCGGCTACAAACTCGTACCGCAACCCTGCCAACTCCTGCTCGCGAGTCCGTCGTCCGTCGTCCGCCAGCGCGCCCGCTTCGCCGAGCACCACCTCTGGGTGACGCGGCACCGCGACGGCGAGCTCTGGGCCGGCGGCAAGTGGACGAACCAGTCGCTCGCTGAAGTCGGCGGCGTGCACGATGCTGCGGCGCGCCAGGAGAGCGTTCGGGATCGGGATCTCGTGGTATGGCATACGTTCGGGATGACGCATAATCCGCGGGTCGAGGATTTTCCGGTCATGCCGGTCGAGATTACGACGGTGAGACTGCAGCCGGCGGATTTCTTTGAGAAGAATCCGGCGCTGGATGTGCCGCAGAGTCGGCAGGAGGGGAATCGGAGTGTGCTGGTCGATAATCCTTTGCAGGGTGCTGAAGAGCCTGTGGGTCGGCTTGCTGGGGATCACTGTGGTAGCGCCAAGGCGAAGTTGTAGTGTTCACGGTTGGAAAGTGAGGATCAAGATTACACAAACGTACTGCTGGAAGCATGATGGAGATTCAGTGTTCTCCCGATCAATTTCATTCCAGCCTTCTCAACAATACTGTGCTCCTGAACAGCTCAAAGATGGGAGAAATTTACGTAGGCCTACCATTGAATGACCCTCATACTCTTTTTTCTTCTAAAGATCCTCGTAGTTACCAATCACATCCAAAAACGAAGAAACTTCAAAGCAGGGCAGCAGGCCTAAAATCTCCCTAGTGCATGAAGCGATCTCAAAGAAAGAGGGGATATCGCTTGAGAGGTTTGGCCGGTGTGCGAAGATAGTGGCATTCATTATTGAAGAATCACAGGCCAGACTCAACTTTGGAAGACTTTATATAACGCGAGCCATAGCCGAATACTGTACACATACTTTTCACGGCCAATGTCATCCGTCGGAAATTTGCATCGTTGTTGAAGGTTGGGGGCCAAGCGGCCGTGCGCATCTGTCATCAAGCCTTGGTCTTGACGGTCTATTTCAACCCGGTACAGTGGAGCACCTGATCTACAGCATGATGACTGGTCATGAACAGCTTCGACAGACACAACCGAGCGACATGCGAGAATCTTTATACCGAAAGATTCGACATGGGGATGAAGTGCTCGTCCCGGACTTCAGGGTATGACCGCTTCGAACGCTTCGGCCTTCACCGGCGCGTGTTGTTTGTCAAATACAACAGTCCCAACAACTACAAATAACATCCTTTTGGCGGACATGCAGGATCATAGCTGGCCCGAACTCTGCTTTGGTATAACTGAAGGATAGCAGAACTTCAGGGTCTAAATCTTGGCACCAACAATATGACGTCTAAATGTTTGTAAGCTAGCAACAAGGAGCCTCTGTACCTCTGAGCTTTATTCGACCTCAGTTGTTTCCTTTATATGTCAAGGATTCTATCTATATTGCTTACGTAGGTTTGTCAAACCTACAGTCCTTTCAATATTCTCAGACCAGGGTTTCTTGATATTGTTTGCGTGATTTTAGTTCGATGTCGAATAGAGCAGGCTCTCTATTACTGGACAAATTATAGTATTAAAGATTCTCTAATCTTCAACCATGAGGTTTGCCTACGCAACTCTTGGATTTGTATTCTTCGCTATCGGGCTCGCAGTTTCAATCGAAGCGTCGTCCAAGACAGAAACGGGTCTTGCTAGACGAGCGCCAGAGCCCGAAGGCGACGGAAAGGGTGACGAGGCAACTAGGAAAGAGGCAGATGGAAATCTTTTCTTCATGTGTCTGACGGACGAAGCTCAGAATGGTAACGAAGCGGCTTGTTGGTACGATGTATCCACGGATGCCGATCTGGAAGACGAGAATTGCGAGGATGCGATCGATGACAATAATGGCACAGATATTTCGGGGTTCCAGAAAAGGGCTCCCAATTCCAAAGCCCTCTGTTCACTTTTGAACCCAATCCTAGATTTTGGTGGGAAAGCTGCGAAAGGCACAAGAGGTGCAAAAATAAACCCCGGAATGTCCAGGGCACCCAAGATTCCAGGAGGTGGGTCGAAACCAAAGGTTTCCGGAGGTAGACCATCAGGTTCGGGACGACCATCAGGCTCAGGAAGACCATCAAATTCAGGACGACCATTAAACTCGGGAAGACCGTCGAATTCGGGACGACCGTCGGGTTCGAGACCATCAAAGAATTCCGGTCCTCCACCGCGAAGAGGCCCACCACCAGGATACAACCCTCGACCTGTCAGACAAGATACGCGGCTGGGTGTGAAGACATATGCCCCCAAAGAAGGAAGAGCCCCTCGAGTGCACTCTTGGAACCCCGAAGTGCGTAACAATGCGCAAATGGCAGGATATGCACGGGGCCAAGGCGATCCTTCTTTCTCTCAAAGACAATATCCCGTGAATAAGGGACCTCAAGGATACAGGCGCAGAGGAAGGGCATACACTGGCGACGGACGACCTGCCCCTGCGCCAAAAAGCGGCCCGGATTGGGGTCGCAGGCTGGATTTTGCTCAACAAACGGCGTATCTGGCTCGGGACGGATATGATTTTTATCATCAGGTGGAAGAAGATCGCATGAAGTAAGTGCTCTTTGCTCATGAAGGTTTCTTTTTGTTTCATTTCAGCATGATAGTAGTAATGTGTTCCCTACAGTCGACAAAACGCCAGAGCAATGCAAGATGCTCAAATGGAGGCCGGGGGTTATCCTTACCCACCTGGCAGTTACCCTTACCCAAATTAGCTTGCGAGGTGGTACCCAGAGTAGAACATAGTCAAATTGAGTTCATTGCCCGGCTTGAAGCGCATCACGTGGTCTTTGTCACTTGCGTACTCTACAATTTTCAGCATGTTCCTGGCGCTGGAGTTGCGACTTGGTGAACCGTCAATTCTGACTACCCCCTGTCGGAGATTTGTTAAGGGGCTGTAGCCCTCAACGGAGGCCCGTGCGCGTCGTTTCGTAACAGACCCGTTGTTCTCTCTGACATCTTTTGGCCCCAGATGTTGCGGGCCTTTTCGATGCAATGCAAGCTCTGAGAGCGCAATGAATGGGCATAGCAATGCGGCCTTTGACGTTGTTTCATCATGTTGCTACCTGTTATTGATCAGAAACATAAAGATGACTTTCAAGGTGCAAAGCGGAAAATATTAACGCTGACCAGTTTACAGACAAGTTCGGGGACCGGAAGCGTTTTCTGAAAGTGTGCGATGCTGGCGTAGTCCTCGGCAGCCACCTCTTCGGCTCCATTCAAAACTGTGTCGTCAAAAGCTGGGTGCTTTTGTGCGAGGTGAAAACTTAGTGGCTTCTGGATGTCCTATGGCCCACATGAAATTCTAAATTCAGCACCCTCTGCCACATCTTGTGCTCGTAGACAGAGGATAACTTTATGGCGAGTAGCTGGCTGCAAACAAAGCACAAACACCCTCCAATCATATGCTGTTATGCATGCCAGTACCTACCTCGTAGGGCAAGATTCACGACCGGTTGGATTCGAGCTTGAAAGACATTATTTACCAGCGACCACCTTCCTGGCAAACGTGTCTGGGCTAGCTTCTCCGGTCTTCCAGTCTACGTCTGGCCTAGTTCTCACGAACGAATCGCGTTTCTCCCAACCAGAAAACCAGTTTTCTAGCTTTGGTCGTCCCGTCCGCCACTCATGCTGCATAATATCCGAGAAGGCAAGTGCGGCTGCAACAGCAACATCGGCAGCCGTCGCTACTTCTTCGACCCCAAGAACACGGAGAGTCCCTTTGGCGGCCTCCATTTCGAGTCGATCGAGAGCCCGATTTATCTTCTCCTTTTGTCCTACGATCCACTTGTCGAAAAGCATGCCATTCTCGGCACGAATCTTTTTCTCATAGACAATAAGCACATGGGCATCAAGAAGTGCATCACCCAGTGCCTGCAGAGTCCTGAGTCGCCATCTCTGCTTATCATTCGCGATCTCAGTTGGCCGAATCTCCGATATATCCCAGAAATAGTCGGCAATGATCTTTGAATCGTAAATACCGTCTTCGTGTGCTTCAGGAACCAAAGTTGGAATCTTCGCCACGGGATTGAACTTCGAGACATCTTCATTGTTGTCACTCCACCCCGGATATGGGATCGGCGCGACTACGACTCTGTCAAGCGCGATGTTCTGCTCGAGCCCAAGCTCAATCGCAAACATGTAGACTTTCCTGCTGAAAGGAGACATGGGATGGTAAATAAGCTTCATTTTCTGTGAGCCGCGCTTGCTCGGAGCGTTTGCGATCTGGTGTGTCCCCAGGGATTCTTCCGCTTTTTGGATGCTGAATTCCCATCGGGGAAAGTGTAATCGCAGGCCTTTGTCGTTCAGAATACATACTTTGTTCATGGTGAGTCTCAATAGTTTTCCGATGTCTGAATGTGTTGAGGCATTGTCAGTTGCTGTAACTCTCACGATGTCATCAACACTAAATCCGAGGGGATCATCAGCGTCCACATGTTTTTCCAGTGCTGTCTCGGCAGCTCCTAATATTTTTGCTACAGCTTCCTCTCCGGTCAATCTTATGGATTTAGGTGCACTGGCTTCAGCATCCGCAACCGCAGCCAAAAACCGATCAATCCAGGCGAAGGTTCTCGGAAATTTCTTGGCATTTATGAATTCTTCAGGAGTTCCACCTTCCATCAGTTGATCCCTGATAATCCATTGCAAGGGATATACGGCATCTATATCTGCCAGAGTAGGCCCTTGACTGTTTCCTAGAACCCATCGTCGCCCGTCAGCGAGGAACGTGGTCTCCATTATCTCGTAAGCCATTCGCATATGAGCCAATGCTTCCGGACGAGCTTGCATCATTGGCTCTCGGTCTATTGGACGCCCGAGCATGTTTCCTCTATCCTCTATAAATTTGGGATCCTTGAGAAAGGCTTTCGACCATATGGGCAGGAGAGTCACAGCGCGCCAAAAGATTCCGCCATGCATGCAATGGCTCTCGAATAGCTTTTGCATGCCACGGTCTGCAGGGTCTTTTAGTTTGAATGAGCTCTTGCCGTATGTTTGCTCCAGGGTGTCCAGGATAATACGACTATCGCAGTAGATATTGCGGCCGATGGCGAGGATCGGGATTCTACGGTAGTTGAGGTGCAATCCTTCGGTGATGTCTGGTCGTGGCAGCCATCCTGGTTGAATCTTGCATAATTCAGCTTTATCTGCTCTAATTGTGAGAGCATAGACCTACGCATTCGCTGTACTGGATACCATTGAGATGCAGATACCAGAGAACCCTGTGAGAAAAGATGCTCTCCTTGTAGTGGAAAAGCACAATTTCCCCTTGTTCGTCCGTCATCTTGCGCAGCGCCCACCGGATTATCTCACGAAATCCTTCACAGCTTCGATCATATAGGAGATCGCTTTCTACGAGCTTCAAGAAAAAGGAATACTGTCATACCTTGACGTCATTTTTGCACCCCGCAATACAAGTTCGTAGCCTCGGTCAGAAGGAGCACAGCACCCAGGTATGCAATCTTCATTCAAAGATTGATATGTCTTTCAGGAGTCAAGCAATAGCTAAATCAATACAATGACAGAGAACGCCATTGAACCCAAGCGGCCAACTGGTCGCAAGCTTGTTGATGGTGACCTGCTTGCGCACTCGCTACGTGCACTGGGAGTACGAGTGGCTTTTGGCCTTCATGGAGGTCACCTTGACTCCCTTCTGATGGGCTGTGAGGAGGTTGGCATTAAGCTCATTGATACTCGACATGAGACAGTAGCGGTTCAAGCAGCGGAAGGCTATGCAAAGGTTGCAGGTTACCCATCCGTAGGATGCGCTTTTGTAGCAGCGAACAGTGGGCAAGTCTCTTTCCCTCCCTGAATAGTGTCTGCTTCTGCTAATGCTTGTAGCTTCTCGAATGCATTGCCTAGTTTAGCTTCCGCTCTCGCGGATCGTTCCCCTGTCTTTGTCGTGACGTCCTCACCTCCTCTGCGGGATACCGAAACCAATACTCTTCAAGGCTTTCACCAACAAGGTATTATTGCGAAGCCGCTGACAAAGTTCAGTCACCGCATTACCGCAGTGGAGGAGATACCGCGACTAGTTGCTTATGCCTTTCGAGCCTCGCTTTCTGCGCCACCTGGACCCGTGCTAATTGATTTCCCTATCGATGTCTTGTTTACGCCTCCTCAAGAATCTAAAATCGCTTGGGGCGCAATCACGAAGCCCTTTCCTTTCCCCCAGCACCGGACCCGCAATCTATGCACCAATTATTGAATATGCTGAAGGAGTCTGACCATCCATACATTGTAGCAAGCACTGGAAACAATGGACCTAAGGTAAGAGATTGACTGGTCTTCCTGAACATCGCATCTGAGTTGAGCAAGGGCATCAAAGAGCTCCAAAAATTTGTGGAGACTACCAATGTACCGTTATTCAATAGTACAAAGTATTCTGCATTCTTACCATACGATCACACTTTAAGGGTAGGGCCGGTGCGAAATCTCGCTATGTTTGCGGTCACCGGTAAGGAACAGCCAGACCTGATTATCCTCCTCGGTGTACGAACTGGTTTCCTGCTAGGCGGACGGAGCGGCGCAACCATTCCGAACAAGAACTGCAAACTGATACAAATCGACATTGACGGCTCCGAGATAGGACGCTCTCATCCAATAGACCTTGGTATTGTGTCTGACGTCGGACTCGCCTTGATGGCTCTGAATATCGAAATACAGAAATCGTTCACTGCAAGAGTTTCATCTGGATGGGTCAAGACCGCAACTTCTCTAAAGGACGTCGAATCACCTCTGGAGAAAGACCCGAAAGACACGGGCTTTAGACGAATACACCCGTATCATGCAGTCAAGAAAGTCTTTGAGACTCTTGCGCGGGTGGATCGGTCGCCGATCGTGATCATGGACGGCGGCGAGGCCAGCTGCTGGGAGCAAGATCTGGTTGAACACGCACGAGCGCGCAACTACCTCGTTGCTACCGGATACCTGGGATTCCTTGGCAACGGATGGGGTTACAGCCTTGGAGCGGCTATCGCGGCCCTGGGTCGTTTGATCGTCAATATGCAGGGCGATGGCTCGGCCGGTTTCCACATCGCCGAATTGGACACGTTTGCTCGCCACAATCTGAACATCTGTACCATGATTTTCAACAATTCCTGTTGGGGAACGTCTCAAAATGGCCAAGAACTCATTTATGGCAACCAGACCAAGGCTCGCCCAGCAACCAGGCTCTCTCCCGCCTGTGCTTACGAAGTCGTTGGCGAAGGCTTTGGGTGCTTAAGCGCGAGAATGGATAAGTACGATGACATTGCAGGTACGGTGACAGAACTGGCAACTTCCGGTAAAGCTTCTTGTCTGAATTTTATCATTTCGGACAGACCTATTGTGAGTGACCGGGCCGACGAGACTTTCATGCTACCATACTTATGGGTCCCTCAGGTTGGTGCTACGACAGCTATGGTCGGCGCGTCGGACGACCCAAACGTCATCGTGGTTCCTTATTATGACAATCTGCCATTGCCGCGATACGACTGAGATGAGTTTCCCAGGTACAATCGTAAGTAAAGCCCAAATTAAGAAGATCCAAATTTCCTGCGTAAAGAATTAAGGTAAGCAGGTATTTTTGAAATCATCATGTCATATTCACTTTGTTTTCTTGATCCCGTCACGCTGAGACCTGCTTTTTTCAGCGGTTGGGCGACCTTTTTACTGAGGCAGATTGATTTACAATCCTCCAATGGCTGGCAACGCTGTAACGTCATTCAAAATTTAAGTCATGGTAAATCACATAGCCGTAGGACTGACGATGATCGCTCTCACTCAAAAAGAGACCACGTGCCCCAGGAAGTATCACGGAGGAACCGCGCTGATGCATATGAGTCGCTTGCTCAACCAAAACACATAGTCACGATTCCAAAATGGGAAATGCCGGTAAGTGAGAACAAAGAGATACTCATAAGTGAGGTCGTGAAGGAACGTGTCTTAACCAGCGTCCTCATACGACCATCACTGGTGCTCATACATCGATTCCCATATATATAGGTAGCGAACCATTCGAGATGCTCCTTCGTAGCGATGGATCTCTAATAGCCCTACCCGAGTCTTCCCGAATTGCACATTGCATGCCGAACAAACCAGGAGCTCGGAACGCATAAGTCTCCATCGAATTCATCAAAGCGCTAGTTCAGCAGTCAAGCCGTCCACATCTGATCCTACTGTTAGAATTATTCAAGATGACGGTGAAAACGCTGATGAAACTTCCGCTCGAGGTACAGATGACAGTCGTTGATTTTGTAAGTCTTGGCTCTTCCTCGATTGCGTCGGATTTGGAAGAAAAATATCAGAAGCCCGTAACTTCCCGGCCCTGCTCCCCGTGTGCGCAAGTGCAGATTTAGCATACAGCCAAACATTCTTACAATGCTCTTGCAACAGATTTCGCGCCCGTCAGACCTCCAGGCCCTGTGCTTGACGTGTAAAGCTTTCCAATGCTTAGCAACGCCAAAATTATACTACGAATTTAGAGTGAACCTGGACGACCGCGATCAGTGGTTGCCCGCTCTTTCATCCAAAAATAACCCAGGGATTCCTCATGTACGTTTTCTTACCTTCTCGTCCCTCAGCGGGTGGTCTGAGTTTGACGACATTGTGCTCGCACTGGAGCTTCTTCCTCCTCATACATTGAGCGGCATTCGGTAGATTCACCTTCAATCCCCTAATGTAGTCCTTTCTCTGACTGATGATTGACAGAACGCCGATTTCTCTAGACAATTGGGAACTGCTTGCCTGTGAGTGCTGGAGAGATCAGAACCGCCTCAAAAAGATTGACGTCGTTGCAAATCAACACCCCGTTGATCAGGACATGTTACCATTCAACCATGCCGCGGAAATGACACAGCTTGAGGAGATAGTGCTTTATGCATTGTCGACATTGAAAGGAATCGCAACGGATATCGAACTTTGGGGCAAATATATCTCCATGTTTCCAAACCTGATTTCTCTTGGGGTTAATATCTCTCCTAACTTGCGAAACGACCTCAAATTGCTGGCTGGATTTAACTCCAATCCCGAAAGCTTTGGCACGGCATTCACAGAGCGTCTCTTTCCCAACAACTTTCGTCAAGTTCGTCTGGACATGTTGCAAAATTTGAGTCTACAGTGCGTCTCCTTCGAAATGACTAGCGAGACTTGGATAAAAGCGACCAACATGTTTCATTTGAAGCGACTTGAAATTGGCCAGTGTCATGCGCTCGAAACATTGATCCATCCCCTGGCTAAGCATTTCCGGGAAGAAGGAAGTTCTTTAAAGGAATTGACGATCATGGAGGTGGCAGGGTTCTCTAGCGAGACTCATTGGAGCCTGGCTGATTCCAGTCTGGAAGAATTTCTACTCTCATTCTCCGGTCTCCGCGTCTTGCGCTTGACTCGGAACTCTTTTCCCTCGAAGGGCTCCTGGATTTTGCGCCATTCACAGACTTTGAGGGTCATCTCCCTCTACCAGCATACTGGAACTGATACTTTGCTTTCTGATGAGACCCTTCGCGTCATTTCCTGTTGCCAAGAGCTGCGGCAGCTTGCTATAGGACAACGTCCTCCTGAAGGTCGCGACTTTGAGGCTGCAGATATGGATCGAATGAAAGCCATGCTAGTAAGTGCTCATTTGCTAAGTTCGTTCACTCCAACCATCGTTCAC
Organism: Astrothelium subdiscretum; assembly: GCA_021030935.1. Lineage (NCBI taxonomy): Eukaryota > Fungi > Ascomycota > Dothideomycetes > Trypetheliales > Trypetheliaceae > Astrothelium > Astrothelium subdiscretum. The sequence continues at coordinate 63,636 of JAGFMW010000075.1, read as the reverse complement.
ACGTCTTCTTCAGCAATCCATATCGAAGCTTCAGCATCTCCGCACTCTCCGAGTAATTGCCAACCCTGCGGATCTCCTTCCGCAGCGTCCGGCCCTCAGCGAAGAAGGAACAATCCCATCCTCTGCGACTGCAACGGCTTCAGATGGCATCGCCGCCGCCTTCCTCTCGAAGTTGAGCTCATTTTCTAGGTCAGCTGGATCGAGTTTAAGACTGAAGGTCCTTGCCTTTGCCGATGGGTTTGACACTGTTGCAAGATTTCCTGTCGACATGGACGAGCGCATGGAGATGATGAAGAGAGGGATAGGTCCTAGATACTATCTGACGGAGCACGTGCCAGATAAGCAAGAGCTCATCGCTGTCTCCACTGTCCCTTGGACCATCAAATATGAGGAGCCAGAATCAGACATACTTGAGTTCAAAGCAGATGGACTGTTGTACTGAATCACGGATTGTGTAACCCCTCTGACGCTGGTAGGATAGATCGGTCATGTCTTATGGTCAAGATATATTTGTTTCCAATACCAGACTGATGATTGTGACCACTATTGGGAGCTCTCCAGGTCTGTGTTTACGGTCTTGTTTCGTTTCCCGTCCTAATTTAGTTTGTCGTTCATAGGCCATTGGTCCGATATAATTGCATTTGTAAGCCCCTGCTTGATTTCTCAGCTCAACTATGTAATATTGTTGAAATACGCGTCTGGTCACCAATTGCGTTTGTTGGCTTAATGACTAGCGCATCAATTGAGGGAATCTTCGCCTTGTGTACGACCTAATCTATCATCTGTGTGCATGCCTAAAATTAAGAATTTGTGCAGTACCTACCTACGTATCCTGTAAAGTACGAGCCATCAATGATCTTACCCCAGGGTGGAACATCCGGAATGCTAATGCAAAAAGTGTGTAATATACAATCATCATGTTTATCTCGAATATCCATACAATATCCGTGGACAGCAAAACGCCAGTATAGATGCCCTTCTAGGTATTTCATCCAAAATCCTCAACGAAGATGATCATGCCACAGATACCGCACCATTCGCCCTCGCGGTATCATGCGGACTCCAAGTCTCCTCTTGTTTCGTCCCTGGTGGTAACCAGCCATGCACCCCTTGCGCCTGGCTCCCCGATCGTGTCCGCTGGGGTGTTTGAGAGTCCATCCTCTTTTCATCAGCAACGAAACCATTCGCAAACCCACCCGGAGGTCCGAACGTGGTGCTCGCGGGTGTTTCGGTTATTACAGCGCTTGGTGGTGGCGCGTCTTCCTTTCCTCTAATAATGTTCGTGTTCAGGGGGAGAAGTGGCTCTGTTCTCTCTAATTTCTCCCGAGTCCTCCATTCCTGCTTTGCGGCGTCACTTGTGCGGTCGTAGAGATACAGACCAACAAACGTCAGACCTATGCCAAAAGCCTGGATGTTGGTGAAACTGTTTCCAAACCAAACAATCGCGAAGACAATGACCGCGACGCGCTTGATAAGGCTTGCAACGGAGTAGGTGACGGGGGAAACCATGCCGAGAAGGATGAACGCCACGAGAGACTGCAGAAAATGGAAAGTGCCGTTGAAGATGAATTCGAGGGCTAGACGGCCATGATCCAGTCGCCCTGGTCGATTGGACAACTTAACGGATGCATCTTCCACGAAGTCCGCTGCAATTGAGAATCCCTCAGTCCACAGCCATATCGGTGCCGTGAAAGTGAATGCCAAGGCGCTGGAATAACAGAGCAAGTTCAGCTTGTCCGGCTTCCGCATTTGCACTGGTTGTGTGGCATCCGCTTCGGCCTTTGCAGCATCATTGAAAAGCTTTTTCGAGACGATGTTTTGCGTAACGAAGAGGAGCGCCGAGCCGAAGGCGCCGACTAGCCCAATGAAGTTTGCGGAGAAATTGGCGGAACACGCCATTACGACGCCTACGGTGAGCGGTATGAGCGAGAACCAAATCGCAGAAGCATAGCGGACGTGGAAGATGAAGCGATAGGCGAGGACGGTGAAGAGCGGCGAGAGCCCTTTGATTGTGTGGACGAGGGAGACGGGGATGCGAGACATGGCATCGGAGTTGAGAATATGACCCCCGATTTGGAAAACAGTCAACGGGAGGGTGGTGAGAATCAATTGGCCCGTGGGAGGACGGATCTGGTATTTGAGGACGGGAACCATGTTTTTGATCCTCGGGAATTGATGCGCAAGCCACGCTGAGATGAGACACCACGACGTGACGAAGCCGAATTGCACAAGTGTAAGTGTGACCGGTTTCGAGAACGAAATAAGGATAGACTTTGAGGAGGTATTCGAGAGGATGGACATTGCGAACCATGCGCAGCAAAGCATCTTGCGAGGCGGTCAGCTTTTGCAATTGTTTTATCTGTGTGCTCAGTGTCGACATACCACTAGCCTTACAGATACAGGCGCCCTCAAGGCATCTGCGATTTCATGCGCATTCTGACTAACGCTTTGTCTCCTCGTCCTGACATTGTGGATTGCCTCGGTGAGGCTCTTGCGCTTGACGTGACCTCGAGGATTGCCATTTGCCCAGCCTATACTACCATCCCGGCGAGGTTGCCACCGCTGAAATGAATGCAGCTTCGAAGGTCCTGAAGGCAGCGGTCCAGGGCTGGGCGACCGGACGGAGCTTGGAGTTGCTGTCTCTGCATACTCATCTATGTGTTCCTGGGAGAAGTCCGGGAATTTGGTGGTTGGTACTCTGACTTGCGACGAGGAGCGGCGCTCAACGGCAGCCATTGTCGAAAGCGCTTCAAGTGCGTATTGTGATTGCGCGACTCGGAGCCATAGGGTCAAGAGCTCGACTCTCTCAATCCATGACTGTGTCCCCGATCAAAAATGGCGGCCGGCGGTGTTACGGATAATGGAGCGTCGTTGCCCGCAGAGCTGACGCGGACAACGAGAAGATCTGGGATCGGGTGGAGGGGATTCAGGATGCACTCAAACCCCGAGGACAGTCGGCCTGACGTATTTGCAAGTTCATTGGAGACCCTCGATAGGCCAAAAACTGGAACGAGCGTGGTTGAAGATTGCTAGGGTAGTATCCGCCAAGCTCAAGGTAGCCCCAGACCTGGAGGGATGGATTCAAATTGTGTCACAGACACACAATGCGAGAAAGGCTAGCGTCGTTTTATGCACGAAACATTATTCGCACCCACGGCACCCTTCACCAACGTCCCACCCTCCTACAACGCTTCCGGATTTCGGCTGTGACACGTCTATTCAAATAAAATTTGGGAGTACCTGTGCAGTCCTGATCCTATCTGTGCGAATTTATAAGACTAGATGGCTCGTGCATAAATTTCCCTTTTTCTCTCAGTTTTTCCCCGTTTTCTCTTCTTCTACTTTTCACTGCTACCGAGAACACTTCTGCAGAGAGCACTGCTATAGAAAGCGCTGCTACGGAAAGCAGAGAGCGGAGAGCAGACAGCAATAAATACTGCAGAGAGCAGAGAGCACTATAGCAGAGTGTAGAGAGTAAAGAGCACTGCAGAGAACATTGCTATAGAACATAAATGATTGAGAAAAGAAGAAAATTGGCAAAGAATCAGGTTAGGAGTCGGATTTAGGACCCGATAGATCCGAAGGTCCAGGGGTCCCTAGCCTTTGGATTTAGTAGCAGAGAGCTCTAAGGTAGGCAGGCGGCAAAACAGAAATCCGGAACCAGTGTACTGGACCTTGGTCTTCCAAGCCATTCAATGATGGATACCTGGGCCGTTGTTTGTTGGCTGCTAGACTAATTGATGCACCAAACTATATGTTCTCAGCAGTACCGAAGGGTACGACAAAATCGGACGAGATGCTTGCTCCAATAGTTGCATTCTCTCGAGAGTGGAAGGTTCTTGGGCCCTTCCAAATCGGCACTCGAGGTATGGTATTCTTTACATACTTGAGGCTTGCAAGCCATCATTTGACAAGATGGAACAGAGGCTACCTGGGGCGCGGATCCTCTAGAATATTATGGTGGTTTCCGTTCGCTGGAATACGATCCTGGTGCTCGGTTTCCCAGCTCTTTGGCCCCCAATGGAACCGTCTCCTGGACTGATGTTGATGCCGCATTTCCCCCGAATCAATCAGACAATAACATTGTTGTCTTTACTTTTCCCAACATAAACTGGAAATCCCAACAGGCTGTATTTGGCTGGGCTGCGCTTCAGTACCAGGCTTGGACGAGAGGCACAATTCAAGTGCACGGTGAAACTCGCCAAACTGTGGCACTGTATACTGAATCCGTACTGGAGTTCTGGGTCGATGATAGGCATTATTTTGGTGGTGACTTCTACGCCCTTCGGCGAGCACCACTCATTCTCCGTCTGGATCCAGGAACACATCGACTGGATATTCGACTCATCCGCGATGTGAGGGCTATGGGAGGCGACTTTGACGAAAATGGCCCTAGCATTAAAATCAAGTTGGAAATCGAGCTCCCTGCCAAATCGCTATATGCTGTTGCTGGTATTTTGCTCCCAGATATCATCGAAGGCATTCCGGCTGGATCGTTTGGATCCATTTCGCTGCAAAATACGGATGTGCGATCGGCTGCAGTCACACGAGTTTATTCTGCAAATGTAAGTGATCATGTCCTTCTTCGCATGCTGACTCTTGCTTGCCTTTCGTCATGACATCGAACCTTCCCTCTGTGGAATAGCTCCTGAATGATGTTAACAGTCTTCCTATTCAATATCGATGGTCAAAGACTCACCGATTTCCCTCGTTCCCGGGCAGGTCAGGCCTGTCGCTTTTGAGATTGGGCCATTGTCTCCTACCTTTGCTCCTCGGGTCGAACTGCTCGTGTCGTATACTGTGTATTCTTCTCATGGTACTGAAGAGATTTCGTCTGAGATCTCCATGTCCCAAGAAGTGACGCAGCGATCCCTGTATGAGCCGCACAAAATAACTTTCTTGCATCCCGGAGAAATCGTCTCGTATGCTGTGCTACGTCCGCCTAGCAGGAAAGCACAGCATTCCTCCCCCGAGGTCACGAATTTGCACATGCCTGTGCTACTTCAGCTCCATGGTGCTGGCCTAGAAGCAGACGATGACAAGGTTGCCCATGCTCTCGATCCAGTACCGGACCTCTGTGCTTGGGCTCTATTTCCGACAGGTGTGACCCCTTGGAGTGGAGATGACTGGCACGTCTGGGGTTTTGCAGATGTCGAAGCAGCTATCAGGGCTATTCCCGACTGGATCAAGCGCATCCGTTGGGAAGGTCCAAATGTTGACACTGAGAAATGGTTCGTTAGCGGTCACTCGAATGGAGGCCAGGGATCGTGGTACGCAGCAACTCATCGGCCGGACAACGTGATTGCACTTGCTCCTGTATCAGGATACCTCTCGATCCAATCTTATGTACCTTACAATAATTGGGTAGTAATGGATCCGAGACGGCAAGCCGTTATACACGCCGCTCTGAACAATTATCGTCATGAGTTACTTGCAGACAACTTGAAAGGCATTCCTCTTCTCCAGCAACATGGCAGCGCAGATGATAATGTTCCAGTATGGCACTCGCGAGAAATGCACCAGTTGATCGAGCAAGCCCGCTGGCGATCATCCTACTACGAACTCCCTGGAGAGGGCCACTGGTTTGATGGCATAATGACGACTTCACAGGTGCGTGACTTCTATGAAGCAAACTTGTCCACATCTGGCAGCAAGACTACATTGCCTGCATTGCGTCAAAGATCACGTTATGAAGATTTTAGTTTTGTTGTCGCTAATCCCACTGATATGGGCTCCAAAAACGGCATCAAAGTCCTACTTCTGGAGTTGCCCGATCAGTATGGCAGAATCGACGTAAAATTTGACGGGTCTACTTGCATATTGACGACATCAAATATCTTAAGCTTTGAGTTGCAAAATTGTCGGTATCCGGATGCTTTGATACTAGACGAGTCGCAAATACGCAAAGGAGATGAGAAACTCACTACGTTCTTCCGATCTTCTGAAAACATTTGGATGGTAAGTTGTTCTCACCAACTCAGTTTGTGCAAGAGTACAAATGCTGTGAATATTTGCGTTCTCTTGGTTGCTGACTATATTGTTTCAGCCGGTCGAAGCGTTTTCCCATCGCCCCAAATTTCGCTTTGGACGACAACTAGGATCAATGGATTCGATTTTGCGGAGCCAAGACGCTTTTCAGATTCGTCATTTACTCGGCACGTCTCCAGAAGATGCCTTACAGATATCACGTAATCTCCATCAGTATTTTGGCGCTGACACTGTCATCTTAAGCGATATGAAAGACAAGGTTCAGGGCGACGGAAATGTCATTGATGTATTGCTGATATCCTCGGATAAGCTTGCTACCTTCAATGCCAATTCATCACACCGATGCCGCCAATTGAGAGATGAATTCCTTGGTTTGCGCCACACGAGAGAGGACAGTCACCTAATGATCTCACTCTCCCTTCCAGATGGACGTCAAAAGCGTTATGAAACTCCGGCGGACTCTTGGGGATTCAGTGGGGCGTTCGTGAGCCCTTTGGAGGACGAGCGACTCTCACTTGTAGTTTGGGGCACAAGCGAAGAGGCTTTACATTTTGCCACCCGCTTTGTGCCCATGATTACGGGTGTTGGCCAACCAGACTTCATCTTATGCGATCGACGATCCACGTGGAAAGGCGCTGAAGGTATCCTCGCTATGGGGTTCTTCGACCATAAATGGAAAATCACTCGGACATCATTTGTGTCGTAGCGCAAAGGAGTAAACGAAACCAATGGGATTTTGTCCCTTTTCGTAAGCCAGTGGGATACAAACGGAGAGAGTTCGTTCATAGGCAGCTGTGATCTTGTCACTTGGTGAGCTGGCAGCACGACACTGAAAAGGGATGACCTACATTTCCTACCTTACCTATATTCTCTTTCACACAGGTGACGTAATGATTGCCTAACGACATTCACTTTCACAGTGAAAGGGCGCGACGAGCTCGCGTCTCGGCGCGTTCCTATTTGTGTGGGTGATGGATGTTTTGCCTCTCGTATGCGCACTTTCCCAACCACGCTTCCCACCTTCAACCCCTCCCAGTCATCCCACAACTCTGCACCTTCTGGACCCATTTTGAACTGCTGCACCTTCCACTCCTGCATTGGACACTTCCATTGGCTACGGCAGTGGAGACTTGGGTCTCAAGCCTTTCCTCAGGCAGCTACGCCTGCCGCTCCACGTTGCGAGCACGAGGTGCGGCCCCACAGTTCCTGCATCTCCAGATCTTTGTTGTTGATCTCCTCGCTGCACGCTTGTTTTCCTTTCTTCGCTTCCAATCCACATTTGCATTGACAGTTTACGCGGCCGCCAGAGCTTGTCCCATTCTCTAGGACGCTGACTCGCAATCCAAGCCCCAAAATTGTCCGGGCAGGGTGTACTTGATCCATCTAATTGGAACGTCCCTGCCTTTGACCCAATCACTCTCTGTGTATCGGTCAGTAATTTAATCAGAAGCACTAAATTCACATATAACACGCGTTGAAAGTGTCCCCGATCACTTCAAACAATGGCATTCAACGGTTCTCCTACTCCTCGTAAGACCGCTACCGACATTCCCATCTTCGAGGACGATCCTGGACCTGCAGGGATTGCCCATGTCACTAAGGTAGATACAAGTCACTGTCTTTCTACATTTCTCTATCACACGTCATCAGGTTAAGGGACCGTTCTGACTTTTCCATGCAGACGATGACCAAAAATATCCCTGCTATGCACAATGAAGGCCCGATTCTGTTAACGACGTCTAAGCTTGCGAATAAATCGCAGCCGACCAAACTCTGGATAGCTTCTGAGGTTAGTCTGAGGTACTGTCTCCGCGAACAATAACTAATCATCTAAGCTCCAGAAATCCGATTTGGCTGCACCTACGGCTGACCAGGAAATGAAGAAGCCAACCATGAGCGATATTCTTGCTAAGCTATCCGAGCAATCGGAGAGATTGGAGAAACAGCAGCAAGAGCTGAAAGCATCGGAGTCCGGAATTTCCTCAATGTCTCGTCACTACGCCAACGCTTCCCCTGTGGGTTCTGCTGGAGCTACTTCCGAGACTGAAAACTACGCTACAACCCCAAAGACAGATGATGGAAGCAACGACTCAAAGATCTCTGACGAAGAAGAGATCTCCCGTCTCAAGAAGGAGCTGAACGCTGCAAATAGCAAACTTGCTCAGATGGATCAAGAACTTACACAAACCCGCATCACGAAGCATACACTCGAGCAGGCTATGGGAGCTCCGTCCGACTTCAGTCTACCTGTCAATAGTCACGTTCACGAGCCATTCGAGTCTGGACTCCATGGACCTCTCACTGCATCGTCTCGCTCTAACATATCTCGAACGGAGAGCTGGATGGCCCACCAAGACGACGCGCGTTCTGATGTGACTGATCCACTGGGCTCTGCTGGTATTCCACTGAACAACCAGCTTTGGGGTAAGCCCGGTCCTGGCCTCAACGTGTCCAAATCAATGGAGCAGCAGTTTCCCCTGTTCCTTGACCAGCAGCAAACTACGCCTACTCCAGCTCGTGCCTGGAATGACAGGAATGCTGCTCAGGATTTGAGCCAGCCTCAATTCATTCCCGCTCTACATGCCCAGCGTTCCATGAATTTCCGCTCTGACAAATTTGGTGGGAACAATTTCACCGTAAGCGAACCTACAAACTTTGGCGGCGTTCAGACTTTGCGAAAGCCGAACCCAGATCCAGGCCGTCAAGGCGCCACCTTCGGATCTGCAATTACTGGGGGATGGGGTCCAACGCCGGCTCAAGTTAATTGGAATGGGAAAGTCGATTCTGGCTCTTCGATCCCTCCTTTCAATGCCGATCCTTCGCAGTCTATTTATCCATCTCTTCCATCCTACTTACCACGTCCAGTTGGGACCAGGCTCTCTCCGACCGCATCCGAATTCAACGCTGGCAATATGGCAGCATCGCCATGGAATGCAGGGGTACTGTCAAACCTCATTTTCTTCAATGTATCTGCTAACCATTTCCAGCCCACCTCAGAGCCAGGAACGACATATGTTCCGACGGTAGAACCTCTCAACTATCGACGCCTTCTCGATCGCAATATGAGCTGCAATTGGAAATACATTGTCGACAAGATTGTCTGCAACAATGACCAGCAAGCTTCTATCTTTCTACAGCAAAAGCTCAAGGTTGGGACCCCAGAGCAGAAGTACGAAATCGTCCAGGCCATCATCGGCCAAGCTTATTCGCTCATGGTCAACCGATTCGGTAACTTCCTTGTCCAGCGCTGCTTTGAGCATGGAACACCAGAGCAGGTCATTGAAATTGCGAAGGCTATCCGCGGCAATACACTGAACCTAAGCATGGATGCGTTCGGATGCCACGTTGTCCAGAAGGCTTTCGATGCCGTTCCCGAGGAGTACAAGGCAGTCATGGTCCACGAACTCCTCCGCCGTATTCCTGAGACGGTCATTCATCGCTATGCATGCCATGTTTGGCAGAAGCTCTTCGAACTCCGCTGGAGCGATTCTCCTCCGCAGATCATGAAGTATGTGAACGAAGCGCTGCGTGGGATGTGGCACGAAGTTGCTCTTGGTGAGACAGGCAGCCTTGTCGTGCAGAATATCTTTGAGAACTGCCTCGAAGAAGACAAGGTGAGTTAAATCCTCATTCCAATTCGGCTAGACTGCTAACGTGCGTTCTTAGCGGCCCTGTATCAACGAAGTCTTGGCAAGCATTGATGTTGTCGCTCACGGCCAGTTCGGCAATTGGTGCATCCAGCATATTTGCGAACATGGTGCCCCTGCTGACCGCAGTCGTGGCATTGATCACGTTCTTCGCTTTGCCACGGAATACAGCACTGATCAGTTCGCATCCAAGGTTGTGGAGAAGTGTCTGAAGGTCGGCGGTCCGGCCTTCCTTGAGCGCTACCTCGAACGTGTAACCGAAGGCCGTCCAGACCGTCCTCGCATGCCACTCATCGACAGTAAGTCGTCTCCTATACAAAGTGGAAATTTCCTGCTAATGCGTGAATAGTCGCTGGTGATCAATTCGGAAATTACCTCATCCAGTACATCTTGACACACGCCGATCCTGCCCATCGTGACATTGTCGCCAGCCATGTTCGGTATGTTGCTTTCCATAGACTCTATTCGATGCACATCACTGACGGTCATCGCAGCAAGCACATGGTCTCTCTCCGAGGATCCAAATACGGTTCCCGCGTCGCCATGCTTTGCTGCAATCCTGCCTCTGCCACTCGTCCAGGACCTCCCGCTGGCCTCCCGCTCAGCCGTGGCAATAGCTACAACTCCGGTGGTATGCGTGGAATTTATGGCGGTGCTTACCGTTAAACGGCGACATTAGCTTGACCTACATGTCCAGAATCTTTAAAAAGACTTCACCATACATATGAGGGAACACGTATAGCCAATGTCAGTCGACGCAGGTCGAATTTTGTTCTTAGGCACCTTAGCCGCGGTCGCTTTGGACTACACCAGAAAAGGCAAATCATCAGCAAACACAAACAAACAGGGGTTTCTGGCATCTCAGATTGGCAGCATCTACATCAACCAAGTACGGAACAATGATACTGATCAGTGATTGGAGACGATGAAGTATCCAATCATCTGGTTTTTTTTCCAACTCTCCTCGACTGAAGAATGATAACCTACGACTCTTCTCGGGGACTTGACCTTTGCGAGCTTTCCTGGCATCTTCTTGTTATTTTTGTTTCTCTGCATTTGTCTTGCACGTGGTCTTTCTACTGCTGTCAGCTCCGGAAAATCCAAACTATGTCGATAATACTAGGAATCGGGTGGTGCACCAGCTCATTCCGCTTTGGATCACAGGGAGACTGGCAAGATGGTATTTGCTATGGCTCCGTATACGGGCTCGCTCAGCATGTTTTCGGTCTGCATCTTCCCCAGTTATGCATGCTAATACTCGAGGAAAAGCAATTTGCACTTGCACTCACGATACTGCGTAATACTCAAGGGGACGAGGAGTTGTAATGGGCGGGAGAGAAAATGGCATTCCAGTTTGCAGTTTGATAGTCTAATCAATAATCGGTTGCTTTTATCTCAGGATGTGACTGCAGAGTGAAGCACTGGGCACCCACGCACCACGCACTTTAAGCATCGCATCTTCAAGGTTCGGCCAAAAATTCCCCGAATGCCGACGCTTCGTCATTCGGTCATACCTATGCAGTGCTATGGTGGATTCAAGCGTGACACAGCGCGTCGCCATTTTTTAAAAGTTTATGCTTCGTAGTCACTGTCCTCAAGTCGGGCATTGCACACCACATACGCATCATCATGATTCGATCTTCGACCCTAAGCGGCCGCTGGCCAACAACGGCACGGCAAGCTCATCCACAGCCTCGGATTCAAGCCCGGTTGCCCCCTAACCTGAGGACATGCCGCCACGTTCATCCAACTACCTAATTGATCTCGACTCTTCATCCCCCCCAACCTTTCTCACCTTGACCCCTCCTTCACCTCTCCAACATATCAGCACCTCCAAACCCCCCAACCACACTCCCCCCACTCTCTCTCTCTAAGCCACCAGCCTCCATCAACCATGCCCTCCATCCCCCTCCCCACCCCATCTCCCACCCGCCTCATCCCCCTCGCCCAAGCCCTCGGCGTCACCGCCCCCGCCGTCTACGCCGCCATCACCTACAGCTACAACGCCATCGTCCTCCCCCCCTCTCCTCGCCCACGCCGCCGACGACAACGACCCGCGCCTCGCCAAGCAGTGGCTCCGCGCGTACCAGCAGGGTCCCGTCTTCGTGCCGCGACTGCTGTTCGTGTCGACGGTGGCGAATGCGGGGTTGGCGGTGTGGAATGGGTGGCGGTGGGTTTATGGAACAGGGGGTGGAGGAGGAGGAAAGGGAGGGGGTGGTGGGCTGGTGGGAGTAGCGGCTGTGGCGCATTTGCTGGCGGTGGTGGGGTTTGCGGCGGTGGTGCCGTATACGTTGGTGGGGATGGAGAAGGGGATTAATGGGGCGGGGAAATGAAGGTGCAGTTGTTGTTGGCGCCGTCGTGTTCGAGGTCGAGGTTGGGGACGGCGACGACCGAGGAAGGGAAGGGGAGATTGGGGAGCGAGGGTGTGGGTGTGGAGGGGAAAGAGGAGGAGAGGCAGTGGGTGATGGAGGAGGATACGTCGCCGAGCCCGTATAAGCATCGGCGCGGCCGGAGTGGAGGACGTGGGCGGAAGGTGTGTCGATGAGGGAGATTGTGACGAAATGGGGAGAGTGGAACGCACCGCGAATATGCATGGGGCTGATATCGGCTATTGCGAGTGCGGTGGGTATGTGTTTGAGTGAGTGAAGGCGATGGAAAGCAAGGAGAGAAAGAGGGATTGTCAAAACGCAGGATGATGGTACGGATTGACGGATGGCTTACAGCCTGAATGACTCTTGGCAAGTCATGGAACTGGTAGCGGACTGTTGCTGAGCGAAGACGCTGATGGCAAAATACGATGGCTCTTTTGCTCTTTGAAACGTAGGCGGTGCGATTTTCATTCTTTTGGGCACATTTCACATTTCTCGTGATTCTATGATCCTGACTATGGATTATCCCAATGGACCAAAGCATCCATGCAGCTCCCTCTTGGCTCACATTTCTTTAATCGTTCGCGTATCATTGACGTCCCGTCTCTCACGACACCTACTTCCCATCTCCGTCCGATACGCTGGTCTTGCCTCTTCACGACGTTCCCATCAATTCTCCTACCATCAAAACGGGCTCCTTGTCGCTGAAATTCTTGATGTCTCCTAAGATCTCTTCTCCGTGCTTTTCCATGCCTTTCTGGAAGTCCTCTAAGCTGTCGAGGTAAAGTTCACAGGTCACGGCATAGGGACTCTCGCCACCGGACCCAGTAGCCACATTCCGTGAGACGCGGTAGCCCGTCATACTGAAAGCCTTCATGTTGTTGTGTACCATGGTCATATGCTTTGCGAGGTAATAGTCCATGTTAAAAGTAACAGCGGCAGGGTAGAGGACAGTGATTGTGGCAGGAGGCATGGTGGACTCGAAATGTAATTGATTGGATAGGGAGTAGTTCGGTCGGTTTGCTTTGGAGGAAACGATGCAATGTCTGAGGATAGCGTGGGATTGAAGCAGGAATTGAGAAACGCCAGTTTGCTGAATTGTCTGTGCTATCAGTATTTATCTATCTTCAAGCTAAGGTGCTACTTTGCGATCGTCGGTGTCCGAGTAAATGCGAAGGTGGGGTCGGCCATTTGCCTAGGCTATGGTGCTCCAAGGACGTCTGGAACGCAAGCCATGGCTGCTCGTCGCCTGGACTAGATCCAGATATCCATCATACCGAATATTTCAAGTCAGATATCGGCTAGAACAAGACTTTGTCGCCGAGATATCGAAATATGGGCAGAAAATGATTGAAAGTATTGAAATGACGTCAAATCATATCGAGACACCGACATGACGTCAGTTTTGGAAGTCGCGATAGCTCGGAGTTAACGGAGATTATTCATGAACATTGGGTATGCTCAATGTGAACTTGTTCGAGACCGGAGAACTGTATTTGGAGTTCTACGGAGATAGTGAAGATTTGGCTCAGAACAAATGTTGCGGTCGTGGCAAGGAAGCCGTAACTACAAATGAAAGAGAAGTTACCGCTTCGTTTCATATTAACCTAAACTATAAACAGATCCTTGCCAACTTCCCCCCGGAGGGCAAGGATAGGTTTGATGACAAAATGCGAGACTGATGGGCAAACACAAGAGCAAATAGGCCAAATTGCTTCAAACCATTAAGCTGTACTCCACATATCTACAAACTAATAGCAATAATACCAGCAAGAACGGTCAACATAGCACTGCAAGTTGCGAACGGACTAATCCTGATAGCGCTAGAGGACATGGACGTGCTCTGCTTCCGCTGTTCGTCAAGGCTGCTGCCACTGAAATAAAGAAAATTAGCTTCGACCTCTGTGAAAATGGCACTAGTCACTTCGCAACGAAATCCAGGATTCTTACAAGGGATTCTTACGCAGCAGCACTTGTAGAAGCACCTCCGCCAACCTTGCTGGCGATGAATTGAGCCGCAGGTCCAGTCGAAGTCTTGGCGTAAGACAAGTGTGCAGCGGAGATGACGAATTGATCGTTGCAGACTTGGTCGCCCTGGGCACAAAAGATCTTGGTCTACCAGGAGCCGTCATGTCAGCAACATTCGAACACTGAGAATTTGAAGGAAGGGTAGCCTTACGTTAGCAGCGGGAACGCCCTGGAACTGAGGCATGCTCTTGTCAAGAGGATCGCCAAAGGTAACCGCAGCCTGCAAGATTCCATTAGTCTTCAAGTCGCACAACCAACAATGGGCAAGCATTCGGCATACCGCAACTTTACTAGTCGTAGCCTGGTCCATGTTCAAAAGCGCACCATGGACCTGTTGAGCACCTTGACTATAGCCAGAAAGGACCAGTTTGGTGGTAGGACATTGCTGGACAGCCTTGGCGGCAAACATGGCCATGTTCTGACTGCCTTGTGCGCCCTTGGGGTTGATGGATCCCTGGGCGGCACCCTGAACATCTGCTGGGTAGTTGACACCTTGGACAGCGACATTTCCAGTGCCAACCGCCTGTTGCAGGTCCTTGGTAAGAGCAGGACCAACCGTTTCTCCCAAGTTACCAGTTTCGGTAGTGCCACGGGCGAAAATGAAGGAGACGGGCTTGCAAGCCCCGTTCTGGATGTCATTGGCGGTTTGTCCGGTGGCACCGCCACTAGGAATACTTTGAGGGAGAGCAGTAGCACCTAGGGCTAAGAGAGCAGTGAAAAAGATCGCAGCCATTTTGTAAAGCAGGTCTACTCTTATGAATGAGTGAATGAAGTGAATGATATCAAAGAAGGGAGAGCAGTCGAATTGAAGCTTAGAATGATTGAGCAAATCGGAAGTGTCACAACTTGAATCTGTGGGAAAGGATTTCACACCTCTTTATAGAGTCTCGGAAATCTGAAATAAACAGGATCTTCGACTACCTGGCGCCTGAACACACGGACACTGAATTCCGTCATGGTGAACATAGACTCGGCCATTAACAGGGAATATCGACACGATGTCTGCTGCCTCGGAACTGGACCGAGGTGTTTCCATCACTTCATGTCAATGCAAATTGAGCAAGTTGCATAGCCTCTTCATGGTTCAGGGCGCACCCAGTACATTGGAAAGCGGCGGAACTCGGCCACTGCTTTGGATTCCTATGGAAGAGCGTAAGCAGTGATTGGTTCCATTTTTTGAAATGGTCAAAACTCAAATCTTGAAAAGCTAGGAAGTCGGTTGCGTTGCCAAAGTTAAAACTGGACATGGTCTGTAACTTGGGCTGTTTTGAAGCGTGATACAACCGAGGTGTGAATCGTCGGTGAAGATGAGAAAAGTGGAAACGCCACTTTTGTGAGTCGGTCCGAGGCTTTTGGGTGGGTCTGCTTCTGGAATATTAAATGATCTGCGCGAAACAGAGGAGAACCATGAGGAAATAGAGAAGGGCGATCAGCGATTGTATGGCAGTAAGGTATGGTACCTTAGATTATGGGTCCACGGAGGTCCCCGCATGGAAATAGTAAAGTAATGAAGTTCAAACACTGTCATGCAACGGGCCACTACCACTATCCAAAGCTCGAGATCAATGCCAATACTCGATCGATCATTATCCCCTGATTGTTTGAAACTGCTTGGTATTCTCTAAGACCAGCCAATGTCCTCGGTATTGGTTCTCCTTCAGCAGGAGCAGGCCCTGGAAGACATCTTCGTAGCTGAGACCAGATATGGACTGAACGTCTTTGCCTCGGTCGCATATCATGATAGACCGGCTGCCCTATGATGATGTTACCCATCAGAATAGATTTGCAGAACTGTGCTATCATTGCCCCATGATGGAGGGGAAAGTGATAGACAGAGTCAACAGCAGTTCGCAGATGGCAGGATCAGGATGCATCCTCGCACCAGCCACAGCCGGCGACTTGGACGCCTCGTCAGTGGCGCACACTCACCCGCATCCTGCTCCGTACGCCAATAAACCTTGGGCGAACCAAACTCCCCCTACAACGCCCCTCCCGTGACATTCATTCGCCGATCGTCCTGACGTACCTGAATGTAACTATGGCATCACTGCAGTCGCCAGTTTCCCCTTCCTCTCCTTCGAAACTTGGAAACGGAACAGGACATCGACCGAGCGCTCCAAGGCACGTTACGGCACCTCCAGGGACCATGAACGGCCATTTTGCGCCGGTTGGCGATGGGGACGATACGAATTTCGAGCATGGAATTCAAGTCATTGATGAGGATAAAGAATTCAAGTAGGTCATGACCTTCACTCTTCGTACTATAAGATGATGAGAATACATGCTCCATAGGAGCAGGCCGCTTTTTCTGGACTTATCCAGCTCTCAAGAAACCGTCTTGCTGATGCTTTGCCCCTTTTTTATAGTGACAACCTCAATGCCTATCTCCAACATGAAGCAATCATCCCGGCAGGCTTCAACTATCACCTCATCTCAGTCTTTGGCTCTCAATCCACGGGCAAATCCACCCTGCTCAACTTCCTGTTTGGCACGGATTTTGGTGTAATGCAAGAACAAGACCGAAGACAGACAACGAAAGGAATCTGGATGTCCAAAAACAAGCGGAAAGAGGTCACGTCGCCGAAGAAAGGTAGCGGAGTAACGCTGCGAATGGCAGACAACATCCTGGTTATGGACGTCGAGGGTACGGACGGCAGAGAGAGGGGCGAGGATCAAGACTTTGAACGGAAGAGTGCTCTTTTTGCTCTAGCCACGAGCGAGGTTTTGATTGTAAATATTTGGGAGCATCAAGTTGGCCTCTATCAGGGGGCAAATATGGGTCTGCTGAAGACCGTGTTTGAGGTTAATTTACAGCTGTTCCTCAAGGATAGCAAGTAAGGATCCCTGGCTCCTATGTTCCTCGGACTTGACGCTGATCCCAATTTCCAGAACCATTCCTCGGTCTCTCCTCTTCTTCGTCATCCGCGACCACCTCGGCACCACACCCCTTTCGAATCTCCGCCAAACTCTCCTTTCTGATCTAAGTCGAATCTGGGCTTCGTTGTCCAAACCTCCAGGTCTTGAGAACAGTTCTATATCTGACTATTTCGACTTCGCTTTTGTCGCTCTGCCCCACAAGGTCCTTCAACCGGAGAAATTTGCTTCAGAGGTTCAAGAACTCTCCGTTCGCTTCCGTGAAGGTGACTTCAAGACTTCTGCACGGCGGAAGTCAGGGGCCGTGTTAGGACTCGACGATGACGACCCAGACGCCCCCGTACTCAGACCAGAGTACCACCGACGGATCCCTGCAGACGGTTTCTCCGTATACGCAAACGGGATTTGGGATCAGATCGAATCAAACAAAGACCTCGATCTCCCCACTCAACAAGAACTTCTTGCCCAATTCCGGTGCGACGAAATCGCTCGCGATGTTCTTGTTCCCTTCGACGCCGCCATTGCCCCTCTAGAAGCCCGACATGCTGAGGGTGCGAGCAAAGGAGAGCCAATCGTGCTCGATGTTCTTGGCCAGACTATGAACGCCGCTCGTGCGACGGCGCTCGAAGATTTCCAGAACGAAGCGGGCCGGTATCACAAAGCCGTCTTCAGCCGTAAACGCGCCGAGCTGGAAGAGAAGATTGACGATCGACTCCGAGCGCTTTGGCGCGCTCAACTCAGTGCCGCCCAGAAAGTTGGGATAGCGGATTTCAGCGACGCCGTCTCAGCCGCTGTCAAGAGCGGCCAAAAGAAAGCGGGCGGCCAATATGACTTCGCCAAGATCGTCGAGGCAGAGAAGATGAAAGCTGTGAAGCGATTTGCGGAGGTGGCCTCAGAAGCTGAAGTCAAAGGTGCGGCATGGAGTGTTTATGAACAGGAGCTGGGACTGTTTAAAAAGGAATTAGGGGAGGTGAGTAAGAGACTAAGAAGGGAAGAAATGAGAAGGCTGGCAACCAGAGTTGAGCGATGGGTGCGCTCAAAGCTGAGCGAGTCCGTTGGTCTCGAGTTCAATAAATTGGGCTCCGGGCGGGGTGGATCTGGTGCACCTGAAGAGGGTGAGAGAGGAGAAGAAAAGGACATCTGGGACAGAGTGTGGAAAGTCTTCACGGATACCGTCACACATGCCGAAGAGCGGTTCACGGATCGGGCAAAGAGCTTTGACGCAAGCCCCGAGGAAGTCGAAGTCGGTCTCTGGCGTCTACGGAGAAAGAGCTGGGGTGCGTTACGGGCGAAGCTTGACGAAGAACTTATGGAAGGAAATCTCCTACTCAAGTTACGTGAGAACTTCGAAGACAAATTCCGATACGATAGTGAAGGCGTCCCAAGGATATGGAGGCCCACGGATGACATTGAAGGGATATACACAACTGCACGGCAGGCGACCTTACTACTCATCCCTCTGTTGTCGCGGTTCAAGTTGCGGGAAACTGGCTCGAGTCCGCCCCTCGCTGCATGGGTTGGCGAAGCGCCGGCTGGCGTCAGTCCTGCGGACGAGGAAGACCTAGCGCCAATAGGAGGTGTGGATGAAGATGAGGGAAAGAGTCTTGAGGAGGAAATGACCGTTCTCGGCGACGCAAAACAACAGGACCTAGCAACGAGATTCAAGAAAATGGCGGATGGCGTGTATGTGGAAGCCAAGCGTAGCGCGATTGGAGGCGTCACGCAAGTCCCGCTCTACTTTTACGGGCTACTGTTGGCGCTTGGCTGGAATGAGATCGTCGCAGGTACTCCTCTCCTTCTTTTCCTTGGTAACAAGAACGTGCTAACTCGTCGCACTTTCAGTCATTCGAAATCCAGTGTACTTTATTCTCCTAATCCTCCTCGGCGTCGGGGCCTACGTCACCTACACCCTGAACCTCTGGGGTCCAATGTTGCGCATGACCAACGCGGCAAGTGCTCAAGCCCTCGAAATAGGGAAAGAGAAACTCCGCGAGTTCCTTGCGGAAACGGAGACCGGTCGCCAAGCCATGGCTATGTCCTCTTCTGGTGGACGAGGCGGTAATGCGTACAAGATGGATACCCTAGATGGACATGGGAAGAAGACCGCCGATGAAGATGACGACGATGAGATATGATCATGGGATTTGGTAAAGGTTTGAACGTACAGATCATACGATGGAAGTGCCTTATTATCTTTATAGGTCTTTTTGACACAAATTGATATCCCTAGAAGCGAGTCCTCATAGCCGGAATATCGATTCATTCCTAATGATCTTCTGTATCTTCTACCATTCCCAATGTCCTACAATCTTCATGTCGTACATTTGCGATACATATTCCCCACCTTTCGACGGAAAATACGCGCAGAGCTACCCATCAAGGACTGCTGAGTCTCCGTGTACGCTTGCGGCGCAATCCGAGAGTTCACAATATGCAGTAGATGCCGCCATCTCTTACTGTGGAAGGGGAACGATATTGAAAGAGAGGAGGCGGGACACAAAATACTACTTGAGTGGGTTCGGTGAAAGCACTATGTAAGGGCAATTGTTAGAAGTATTGCAAATTAGGACAAAGTCCAAGCACATGTTCGTGAACGAAGATAACGAAAAATTCGGTATTTAACGCTTGTGAGTACATTTTCATACAGAAATTTTCCAATGCCCAACACACGCCCAAACACCATGCGCTACCATAAAGTTTTCCTTTTCTCTCTATAGTCAATCATAATTCATATCTCGTAGCGATTAGAGCACCTAGGACAGTGCGAACTTGCTCTTAGCTCTCAGCGTTGCACCAAAATACCAGAGTGCCAGAACACCCAAGCCACCACCAACAGTCAATCCTCCCAGGATTGATACTCCGCGACCGATACCCAGATTGATATACATGGGGTGAGCATAGATGATTGATCCAGCCGCGAAGGCTGAGCGCCATGCGTCATTGGTAGCGAACAGGGATGCTGCGTACGGCGGATATGTCAATGGTAGGTACATGAAAATACATTGGAACCTGCGCGAAGAGCCAGATTAGCGTAACGAAGATGTTGATCGAAAAGAAGGTGACTTACAGTACGAACGCTCCCATGGCGAACCAGGTGATACCCAGAATGCTTACGATCCAATGAATCGATGGTCGAGCCGTCCACCCAAACCAGAACAAGCCGATCGGCAACAGCCAAACTGCAAACAAAGCCGGGACAAGTCTGTGCTCTTGAGCTCGGAGACCGTTCTTCTTGATATCTGGCTCGAGGTAGAACCACTGATAAGAGACATAGATGGTCATCCCGAGCACGCAGCCAACGATAATGCAGACAAAGACGATCCCGAGCTCTCCGATGTTGAAGCCATATTCGCCGATGTAGACCAAGGGAAAAGCCTCGAAGAACGAGTAGTAGATGCCGTAGATGACGGAGCTATACAGATTCGTGAAAAGCACCGCCGGGTCTTGGATGCAAATGATGGCTGGGACGGCAAGAGCTTCGTAGACGACAGTGCTGAATTTCTTCTCTCCCTGGTCGATTTCGGATTGAGAACGGAGTTTGTCGTTTCCGGTCAAAGCTCGCAGCCTCTTTGCTCGTCGAAGGAGGATATTGGCTGCTGAAGTCTCGGGCATGGTGAGGAACCTTAGTGAGAGGTCAGCTTCAATTTCTCAATCCAACCAAGAGCTAATGAGAGCTTACCAGAGGACCCACACGGGGCCTGACATCCACAAGATTTCCCAGAATGCCCATCGCCAATTCTCGGCTGTGACCGCGAATCCGGAGAGCAGCGGTCCTAGTGCTGGAGCGCAGAAGGCTGCAGCAACCCAGGACGTTAGAGCATATGGAAGCTTTAGTAGGGAATACTATGGGGCGTCAGTATATCGGAGCAAGTTCCTTGAAACGATGGGGAACGAACCAAATCTTGCATTGTCGCACCGCCGGTGGCCAGACATGGAGAGCCCATGAAGCCTGTCAGGAAACGCAGTACCAATAGGCCTGCATAGTTCTCGACAAGGGCAGTTGGGAGCGCGAGGATGACGAACAAGGCAAAAGATACCATATATGGCGCATTTCGTCCAAACAGGGGGATCTCGCTAAGCGGAGAGAAGAGAAGCGGTCCGATGCCGTATCCAATAACGTACAACGACAGAATGAGTGACGCTCTGGAATATGAGATCCCAAATCGCTGCATTACTTCCTCTTGTGCAGAGGTGTATATGGCAGACGATGCGTACACAACGAAGGTGTAAAGGCTACTCATGTTAGCTTCGGCCGAAATTTGTTTGTGATTTCAGAGCCTGGCTTACAATATTAAGACACAAATGTATGCCTTCTTCAAACTCGACCAGTTCATGGGATTAGCTTGGTCGTCTGTGGTATACCAGTCAACCAGGATTATTCCATCACTCGTTTTCGTTGGCACGATGACGGCGCTCTTCTGCCTCTCTGCTGAGAGTTGCTGCTCGACCTCAAAGCGCTCCTCCGACCATGGCGTCGTCGTCTCCCGGGTCTTGGTACGAGTGATTCGAGCCGCTAATTGGGACTCCAGATCTGGGTCTTCAGCGGTCTCTTGTTTCGAGAGGGTATCGTCATTGGAAAAGTCTCCCGGTGAGTTCGATTCGACTGGTTTTACATCACCATCTACTTGACCTTCCCAAGGAATCTTGAACCCTGCCTCCTCCTCTGGATACTTGAAGTATTTCTTGTGTGTTACCCATCGTATGATTTGCCCCAAGGGAGCTTCGCGTATGAGATCTGCCATGGAGAAATAGAAGCAAAGTGATGACTATGGGATCAATGGATAACAGCAAATCTTGAGAGAGCGAAATGACTGCAAACCTTTTATCTGAATGCCTTTCTTGCAATGACTCTTAGGAGGATATACTGCTTATCTGATGCGGAATATGGCGCGAGCTGTTTAGTGAACCTTTGGCTTTGTAATGGGTGGGTCACCTCACGGCAATTGGAGATTGCGGCCATATCTGGGTAGACAGGCTTGGCGCCATGTTACAGTCTATGCTGTTACACTTTACAACGATGCAAAGCCCAGTAAATGGAATTATAGCTTACCAAAGCCACAGCCAAAAGGGCCCCAGTGCAGCCTGCAGCGGGGTAGAGTTAAGAGTTACCCTTTGCGGAACCGCTCGCGAGCCCAGGAGCTCTTGCATCCTATGAGCCTAGGAATGGCAAGGGCAAGGGTCTTCTATATCTTGTTACAATCTTGACCCTTGCTCGAACATAGTACCATTAACTGTTCGAGGTCGTTCCGAAGCGCATCGGCTTGACCCTTCGTGAATCTCGACTGTAGCTCTCTCCTCCGCGCGGGCTTCCTACTGTCAATGAGAAGTTTTCCGTACACAGGTGCGCTTTCTAATCGCACGGGGGAAAGCCCAGAGTACACGTCTAAAGCCGACATGCCACCCAGCATTCCGCGGCGACGCTGATGTTTGGCGATGAATGTTCCGCAGTAGCGCGACTAATCACAAGGTTTGCCAAGGAAATGTCGAATTCGTCACTGGTCTGGACAGCTAGGGTCTGTTAATAACGCGGTGTTTCGAGCGGCTTCCCTGCAGACGGCTGGCGCTCGCACTAGCGACTTGGCTGATGAAACATTGGCTAGTCGAGGCCATGACTAAACCCGCCGAGAATGTTGTTAAGCCCGATGGAAGGCTGCGTTGTAGCCTATTCCTTATCTGGATAGGCAACATTATTAATGACAAGACTATCCACAATGATGTCAGTTCTCCCAACGAATTTGTATGTTTCTTGTTACAAATTACCGAAGATGGATGGTTTCCTAGTTGATGCCTGAAATTAGAAATGCAATCTGAACCTTGACCTAACGGGATTCAGCCCGACATTCGCCTGTGTACGGTCAAGGCTAACTTAAATAAGACAGCTCAGTTTTGGACTCATTGACAACAAGCAGAGTACTATGCCAATCAAGGGCTCCTCACAACTTGATTCTGGAATGTCGCCTACGCAGCGCTTCGAGCTAAAATCCTACTGGAACTTAGACCGACAGCTTCGTGTTCCATAGCTATGAAACTGATGGTGATGGTGTCCTGTTCGAAATATTCGGCGTCGTCCCATTTCGCCAAGCCTTGGCCTACCTTGCCTCGTATACGGTGTCTATACGATTGCGCAATTGTTGACTGAGCCATAAAGTGAAGTCACAGTATAGTCTATACAAATATTGTTCAACCGCTTTGGCCATCTACCTGTTGTGATTGGCCTTTGTGGCTATATTGAGTTATCCCACTAGCTGGCTTATGGTGAAAGGGCCGGAGTAAGATCCATATACCCAGAGCGTGTAGTCTACTATTCCTGTCGCTCCACAACAAACTGAAGGACCCTTGCACAGTCCCCGAGGTACCACCAATCGCTCGCTCTCCATCCCACTTCTTCAAAGGTCTTCAACTCTGCTGTTGTCTCCCACTTAGTCTCCGTCTCATGACTTATTTGCGTCCACATGAGCTTCCATGTCTCCGGATTGTGCCAATAGGTTTCGTGCGTTCCGTACGGATTCTCTTTGCAGTGTGGCTCCATTTCGTTCTTACTTACGGAACCAATATTACAACCCACGATAATAGATCGAGCGCCTCTTGATAACTGCACGAGGTTTTTGCAGACACGAACCTGATCATTCCAATCCCAATGATGGAGTACGTGTGCCGCATTGATAATGTCCATCTTCCCTTTCAAGTCGACAAGTTTCAATCCGCTATCCCTGGGATTGGATGTCCCTCCATTGCACTGCTCTTTTGTCGCGGGATGTAGAACATCATCCTCTACGTACCTTACATGCTTCCCGAATGGGCGCTCTCGATCTCGATAAAACTCAAACCCAATATCCCAGTGGTTCACAATATCGCAGCCAACGAGATTGTTCGGGGGACACCCGTCAAAGACAAGTCGTCGTAGATCGTGACCAATGAAGCAACCAACGTCGATGCAGGTGGCTTGTTCCTCTCGGAGACGCTGGACGATAGATTGGTAGGCGGGGCTAAGAGGGAGCATGGGTTGGAGGAAGAGTGCGAAGCCTGTACAAGGATAGGCACGGATAGCCCATGCTTTCTCACGCTGCGCAATACAATGTATTAGTAGTGATATGAGTAGAAACGACGTTAGTCATCTCTCAGGGGAGAACGACGTACTATCTTGTAGACGTGCTTGACCACATCTGTTGGAGGAATGTTGCTGTACGACTCGAGGAAGTTGTGAACCTGTACTACATTCAGAGTGTCCAATTTGATGAACGATGAAGTGTTTTCCACCAAATGGTACCTCTGGCGTAATCCTGTCGTTCATATTCGCAATGAAGAAAGCCACTTCCGTCGTATCGGTAAAGGTCTTAGACCAATCAGTTTCCGAAGTTCCCGCATTTTCACTTCCATTTGCAGCGTGAGTCATAGTGATTCTGAAAATAACGTTAAGAGTATTTGGAGACTGGGAGACACAGCCAAGCAGTACGCGGATGTTTGCTTTACTCCAAGTTTCTCTCTTGCTTTTGTAAGTACTATCATGCTCCCGAGGCACCTTTATCTACACTTTGAACGTGACAATGCAATCATAGCACATAGAGATCCTCGGCAAAAACCAGGCTCTGGCACTCATCTACCATGCATCTCATCCTAATTTGATAGAATTCCGGTCATCAAGGATGGTACGCAAATGTCTTGCAGGAAATGCAGGGATCAATGACTGCAGGAGTCGAAATTGACCTAGCTTCGACTTCATGACAAAGCGCTGAATGACCGGTCAGTGAGCGGCACGTCTTCGCCATGATTGACTGTTCATTTCTTTTTTCGATAAGAGTCTGTAGTGAAGTGCCAAATGGAAGTTTGATTTTAAAGGAAGTGTCAGATACAGATATACGAAATGGTTAAGACATGGAGAGTATACGGAAACCAAGCAAAGATGAAACCATCGAAGTATAACCTCTCATGTAGTTATGGTGCGTGGAGTGCGCAGGCGGGCATGGAACGAGGATGCTCGCTTAGTGCTTACCTTTCGAGCTTTCAACGATATAAGGAGTACTTGTGATTGTCTCGATGCTCTCAATCTAAAGCTCAAACTCAAGCTCAATATCTGAGCTGAATTGAGACATGAGACGTCCTTCCAGTTCCAGGGTCGCGTCTTGCCATCGGTCTCTCCTGGCCGAAAGCCACCACTGTTATCGATAGCGGTATGCGCTAATTGCAGATCATCCAAACATGGGGAAGTACCTAGGTACGGAGTACTCCGTATCTATATCGACATCATATTATGTAGCAGGGTTTAGACAAAACACTGTCAATCCGTATTTGTCGAGCTATACCCTCAAAGATGGGTGGTCTACCACAACAAAACAATAGAGGAAACCGCAAGGTATGATCCGAACCAAATGCTCTAGCTCTTAAAATCTAACAAGGAATTCTTTCTTCGAAGATTCTCCCCTCTGCCATTATCCTCCCTCTTCCACCTCTACCCACCTCCTCCGAACTTCCAACAAACAACGAAGAGCGCCTCACAACCACTCTCAAGAACCTCGAGAACCAGCAACAAGCCGTCCGGTATTCCCCCCAGTCAACCCAGCAGCCTCCCCCCCAAACCCTTCCCCCATAGTACCCACTCATCTAACATCCGTCTCCCTCAGCACCAACATCTTCGCCCAAGCCCTCGCCCAAACCACCAACCCCTCCTCCTCCTCCTCCTCCTCCCTCCTCCCCCCCACATACCCCATCACCGACCCAACCCTCATCCACGCCGACAACCACCTCCTCGTCTCCGACAGTCGCCCAGGCTCGGGCTTGGGCTCAGCTTCGCATTCCCTCGAGACCCCGACCGCGACGCCGACCCCGATTGCGGCCGTGCAGGGCGCGCTGGCGGCGCTGGAGGACTACGAGCGGAGCGCGCGGCGGGCGAAGGCGCGGGTCGAGGCGGAGCTGAAGACGGAGCAGCGGCTGCGGAATGCGAGTTCGGGGTGGGGTCCGCCGGTTGCGGGGGATGGTGTGGGGGGAGATGATGGGATGAGGGGTGGGGAGGAAGGGGTGGAGGAGGAGGAGGAGGAGGATGGGGCAGTATGAGTGTGGGGGTCATGGGGGTGGATGCGTCGCGGGATCCGAGGTTGGCGAGGCGGTGATATGGAAGGGTGGCTATGATGGTTATATTTGACGATGGTTTGGGAAGGAGAATAATGGGATACAAAGATGGGTCGTACAGCGAGGTGTGATGCGAGGATCGACATGCATGATAGGAAGGGTATCTGGTTCGAGTTTTGCTCCAATCCGGGGGAATCCCGATCATTCCCCCACCCCCTCCCCAACAACGCCCCTTGACCCACTCCTCAATCGCCAGACCTGATAAACACAACGAGAACTATACAGCAGCAGATGAAGAATTACCGGACAGACATTACGTGATCCCACTTGGTCCTCCACCACCAGGGACTCCTTCATTCGCCGTACTCAATCTGGCGCACAAGCTCATGAACACCGCCGTTTCCGTCGCCGCAAGATAGTTCAGCGCCTCCAAGAGAATCTTGAGATGCCGCGTGAAGTTCGCTTCATATTTGGACAGAATCTCAATCATCTTGTCCAGCCGCGTGGGATCGTATTGCGCATTTGATTGCGTGTTGGCGGGATTAACACCTAGCTCAGAACCTGATCGTGGTTTGGAGAGTTCGGGATCGGCGGCGCTGAGATAGCGTGAGAGGGTGGCAGTGAAGTTGGCGAACATGGTGCAAGTTGCTATGACTTTGGAATTGATCTGTAGATATTAGCATATTACGATGGACTTCATCCCTCATGAGGAATAGACTTACTCGTAGGAGTTTAGAATTAGTAAGCATACATTCCTGAAGACATGTCGCAAGGAAGTCGACGTGATCCTGCATCAACTCGTCTACTGTTCGCTTCACTTGCCTAAGAGGCGCAGAGCCTGTGGATAGATCTTTTCCAGTTTCTTCATCCGTGGGGTTTAATCGCGACATGAGCGATTGCCAGTTCGGTTCGATTACCTCGGCAGTACAGTAGTATAGTAACTGTTGCACAAAGACCAGCATCCGTGCTCGTAGTGTCCATGCTTTACGTTTCCACAGCTCTATTTTTGGATTCTTAGATTTCCGTCGCCAGCTCAGTACTCTGGAATGGTCTGTCCAGCTGTTCACCAGGAGCGTTTCCAAATGCCGAAGAGATAAGAGGTATCGGAATAGCAATTGGTAGCGCGTCAGGGTGACTCGGCTGATGACGAGTGAAATTGGGAAAGGTACAGCGTAGTCAAGAACGAGCGCATCGAAACCAACAATATCCTTATCTTCAGAAAGCGATGGGTTGCTTTGAACAGTAGCAGGGGTGTAGCCCATCCCGCCATCTGTGGCATCTTGATCGAGGCCAGAGGTCGTGACAATCTTCATAAGCCAATTGGTGAGACCGATCTCATTCATCTGTACTTTGACATCTTCTTTGAAGGGATCTTCTGCTGCAACACTACCAGGCTGTCGTAAGACGATATCGAGCAGGGACTGTAATTTCCCAACATTGACATGCTTTGCAGGCTTCTTCAGCTCGGAATTGCCAAGTTCCAAGAAGTAAGAAAAGAAGTCGGATCGGTCGAGGAAAAAGTAGTGTTTCAGGGATCGGAGGCGAGCGGGTAGAGCATGAGTTGTGAGTAATAAGTTGAGGAGAGAAAAATTGGCATAAGCATAAGCAGCATTCACGTTGTCCAAGAATCGAGGATCATCGAACGTCTCTGGGACGTCCTTAACCTCTTTGCTCACGTCAACACCTCCGCTTTCACGGACCACGTTGAGATATTTTCCAGCAAGCAGGACTTTGTCTTTGACACCCTCTAATTGAGGCGGCACATCATCTTTGCGGAATGCATAGCGTTTCTCCCAATAGGCATCCGTGTAGTCCCTGTCGAGCTCTTCCCTTTTGATGCTCTTCTGTTCTCGAATCAAGAACTCACTGTGAGGATCTTTGATACCGCCATGGTGCAGCCATTCATTCAGCATCTTCATATACGGCCGGCTTGCCTCTCTGAGGAGTGTGGTGAGCAGCGTTCGTGCAGCAGGATCGCCGGCCATTGCTTCAAGTCGTCTCGTGATAAGGCGGAGTACGCTACCACCTCTGCACACTTTTTTTCCGACCAAGGCACCACCTTTGTCCTTTCCCTCCTTTAATGATTCTATGATATTCTCAAAGTCGTCAGTATCATCAAGATCGTCATCTAATTCATCTCCGATCAGACCATTCGCTTTCAGTACTTCACTGGCTAAGGTATAGAGTTGAAACATCATGTGGCTCGTGGGCTTCGTATGTAAATTCAGCTGATGCAACGTAAATTCGGGGTTAGTGAGCATTTGATGCTCCAATTGCGCCATTAGCACCAGATAGTCCTTCAAAAGCTTCCGTATTGCGGCGCAGAGAGCTTGGTTGACGGCCCCATACTCTTCCCGACTCTGGACCTCAATAAAACATTCAAGCGCGGAGTAACGTGATGCCATCTTCAGCATAGAGGCGGCAAGATCACGTAAGCTAGGGTCGAGACCGGGCAAAATATTATAAGCTGGACCTGAAAGCCTTTCTTTCTCCTCGAGGGGGTTATACGAGTCGACGTATCGTATGTATTGACCTTCGGCACCCATAAAGGCGAAAAGTAAGTCCTCGATGATGGCAGCTTCTTGTGATTCAAGAGACAGCTCTGCTAATGGTTGCGGTTGAAGTTCGGAAGGAGCCATGAAAGCGAGAGGCGGAGTAGATATTCGACACGCCAATGGGGCGGTAGTACAAGAGATGAGAGTCGCTTGCGGGTTCCATGCTACGAAACCAGTCAGCGCAAGCCTATCTGAACTGCGAGAGCTTCAACATACGCTTTTGAGGAGGCGCTGTCGTCTTTGGTACTGCTACATCTTGAGCCACTGACTGGGCTTCTTTCCCTCTTCTATCTTCATCTCTTCCTAGTTTGGATCCTGGGTATCTCTCTGTGGTCTTGGCGGGACTTTTTGTACGAATAGTCGTTGTTTCCCGAGTAATCGTCCGATTCTTCTCGGTCCTCTTTTCAGAGACAGCTGTACCCGTTGAAGGTCTCTTCGCGTGCCCATTCATCGAGCTCCGATTCTCTTTCTCATCTGTCGGCGCAGAAGATACGCGTTGGTGGGATGTCTTCGAGCGTGCGCTTGCGGAACTGCGTCTCTCGGGTTTTGCTGAAGTTCGGACATTGGGATTTGAGGACATAGCCGACCTGCGTAGGCTCCATGCATAGGGAATCGGGCTGGCCGGTAGAGCTTCTCGTCCCTCACAATTGATCGCGTTGTTTTTGCTTCCCCGCGTTCGTGATCTTACAGTGACAACTTAAGCGCTAGCCGCGCGGAACTTTGGCCGCATTAAAACGCAAGCTCCAGCTGCCTACAAGATTATATGATCTGTTTGCTAGAACTCTAACTTCGTATCCGCCTCCCTTCTCACCTGCTCGTAGCTGGATCAGCATTCCTCGCCACCGGTCTAATCCTCAAGGGAATTTCGATTGTGTCCGTTGCCATATCTGCAGGAGTCCGCGTAAACCTGCAAGTAGCGTGTCAAGATGTTTATTGCAAGATCAGAATATGACCGGGGGATTAAGTTGGTTTGATCAACATTTGCCAACTGAGAAAGAAGCTCACACAAGCAGCACATTCTCTCCCGAAGGCCGCCTCTTCCAAGTCGAATACTCTCTCGAAGCTATCAAGCTCGGCTCTACCGCAATAGGCGTAGGTACCATCACGCTTCGACTCACTCCTTGGCCATCTAACTAATTTGTCAGGTCTCAACCTCAAGTGGCGTCATCCTTGGCGTTGAAAAACGCGTGACCTCGACCCTCCTCGAAACCTCATCCGTAGAAAAGATCGTTGAAATCGACCGACATATTGGCTGCGCCATGAGTGGACTCCAGGCTGATGCCCGCAGCATGATTGAGCATGCTCGCGTCGAGTGCCAGAACCATGCTTTCCACTATGGTGAACGACTAGGGACGGAGAGCTGCACACAGGCGATTTGCGACCTGGCGCTGAGGTTTGGGGAGGGCGCAGAAGGCGAGGAGAGTATAATGAGTAGGCCGTTTGGAGTGGCGCTGTTGATTGCCGGGTTTGACGACGATGGGCCAAGCCTGTAAGTAGACTCTTGGAAAATATGGACAGACGGAGAATGGGAAAACTAATGACAATCTCTAGATATCACGCAGAGCCATCGGGCACGTTCTATCGATATGATGCCAAGGCGATTGGTAGTGGTAGCGAGGGTGCGCAAGCCGAGCTGCAAAATGAGTACCACAAATCTCTCACGTTACCGGAGGCAGAGGTGCTGGTACTGAAGACCCTCAAACAGGTCATGGAAGAGAAGCTAGATGCCAAGAATGTGCAACTAGCCAGTGTGACGAAGGACAAGGGTTTCAGAATCTATACAGATGATGAAATGGCAGATGTGGTAGGGAGATTGCCTACCAATTAGGAGAAGCTGTAATGAGCATATTGTACGATAGAATACACATCCAAAGAGGCAACTATCCGTGGCCGGACACCTTTCCATGAAGCTCTAAGCTTTGAGGCGCGCAAAGTGGTATCTAGGGTTCCCTCTATTGATTGCAAGGCCAGCGCCCGGATGCCTCAATAATGTACATCAGCTTCTGCTGTCATCCGCGATCATACCATTACAGTCCAGAAGTCTCTTTCCATATTTGATGCGGCATCCTCAGAAAGGGTTATCCTCAGGGGGCACCTCCCTGTGGAAGTAACTTCCAATAATCGGTAACTGCTCCATGATATCCTTTCTTATCCGTGGCACGTCCGAGAAGAAAAATAAAGCACCACCACCTGCGAGAGCACCAAATCCGAGACCTATTGAGGAGCTGGGATAGAAATGTTGATAAGTAACTGGTAGGAGACAAAGTTAGGGGATCTTACTATTTCAAGACCCGTGGGATGGTGAGGCCGCTAATGTTCAAAGCGGTTTGAAATCTGGGAAAAGAATGCTGTTAGCGACCATCCAAGTTTGGAAAAACAAGCACATTATCGTGATATCTGCTCTCCTCGAGTTTTTCGTCATCGTCTTCTTCCAGAAATCCCGCGTTCCATCCTCTGGTGCTCCAATTATTCTTTGATCGCTTTCCCTTTTCGCTATCTCTGCAATATCGGCACAATGAAGTATTTCAAATGAGTTACTCACTTTGGACCATAAGGCGAGAGATATGGCTTGGGCTTTGGCCGAACAATAGCGCCGCGAATACCGCTAGTAGGCTGTTCCAAAGTATTAGCTGACTTTTGCCATACCTCATAATTCGGAGGAATGGGAGCACTCACCATCTTGGCGTACCTTCACAGGTCTCAACGAAGAGGGTTCGAAGGGCTGTGCGCAGGTGTTGAGTACTCAATTGAGATTGCGGAGGTTGGGGAAAGTTGTATTTGCAGCAAAGCTAAGATGAAAGCCAAAGCCAGCAAAACATCCGAAGATAACCCGATCCACCACCATCATGGCGGAGTCCTTTTGGTTGCACCAGAGACAGTACACTCTCTGGAACTACATCCCAAAACAATGCAATTAGAGCAGCTCATCAGACATGATCTGGTCGGAAATTGGTCCAATTCCTCGCGATCTAGCGAGGAGAATGCAATACGATATTCTCCTCAAAGGATTTTCGGCCTCCAATCGAAGTTGACACTGGTCTTGTCTTAGTAAACTCCATTTGTAGGTATAATACAAAAGCTACGGCTTGGACGTGAGATTGGGTAAAGTATAATCAGCGAAAATCACCGCAACATACGCTTAAGAGAAAAATAAACCGCATATGCCAATGCGTTGCGTGCCGGCAACCAATGAGTCATGTCGATTTTATACAAAAGCCATGGGTACGTCCCATTGAGACTACGTGCTTCAGTCAAATCTTTCTTCCACCTTTCCATATCATTGACTTCTACTTCTACTTAAAATTAATCGTTTTCTCTACAAAATGTCCAACTACATCACCACCCATGACTCCTCGGGCAAAGCCGTTCTCTCCAAAGCCATCCCTACCACTCACCATCCCTTCCCTACCCCGTTCGGCAATATATCAATCCTTTATTCCACCTCATCCTTCCCCCTGGACATCTCCACCGACGCCGACATCGACGAGTACGGCCGCATTCGCGAGCACGGATTTCCGACCAAGGAAGCTTGCCCCCCTAATGGCACCAGCGCGGTCATGATCTCCTTTGCGCCGAACGCGGAGGTCCCACTGCATCGTACGATAGCGCTGGGGTACATGGTCTTCCTGGAGGGGATCATGGAGATGCGGCTTGACGGCGGAGAGGTGGTGACTTTGAGGCCAGGGGATACGCTGGTGATGAGGGCTGGGATGCATGGTTGGAAGAATGTGACGCCGAATGGAGGACGGGTGAAAGCCTTTGGCGTGACGATGGGGGTGAAGGACGTTGTAATTGGTGGGACGAAATTAGACGGTTTTCCTTAGCAGTACTCGGTTTCCCTCTATGAACTACTGCAAATCCATTATCTACGAGGCTCACGATGCCTTCCGATTTCTTCCCCTAGATTAGTGAATGGGGGCTCTTCACATATACAAAGGACATATTAACCGAGCATCAATTCTCTATTTCTCTCGCTATAAGTAAGGGTATCACATGATTGCCTTCATGGCAACATTCAAGGTTGCATATAAACATTCGTTAAAATCCGAGACACGCTCTCGCATGCCGTGCAGCATCCCAATACCATCCTCCTGCAAATGAGTATACCAAATCCTCCGCTATGCACAATCCGAAGTGAGCATGGAGCTCCAACTTCAGAGCCTGAGTTCAAGATCATATGTCAACTTCTCATGCTGCAGCCATTCCTTCAGAAAAACAACACCAAATCTGACAGCCTGCAAGGGAGTCGACTGTCCATTCAAAGGTACCGTATATTCCCCTTCATAGTCTCTCGTCTTTCCATAATCGATCTGTGTGATGTAATCCACAGCCTTCTTGCAGGTTTGCGGATACTTCTCGGTCAGTTCCTGAATGGGCAACCGGTGCGCTCCGCTGGCAGCCGCGTGTTGAAGTTGGGCCATTGTGTCAGCGAGCAGTGACGGAGACGGCCACTGATTAGTAGGGACTCGAGTTGCGAGAGCAGCAATGTGTGAGTCAAGGACCGTAATTAACTGCTGCGTAAGACCGTGAAGATGCGGATAGGGTTTCGCCCACGTCAAAACCGAATTTGAAAACTTTTGGAGTGACAGCCATGTACCTGGATTGAGGTCTGGAGGCAGATTGTAGACACGCTGTGCGTTATCGGTGCAAACGAAAGCCAGTAAGAAGCATAGGAGCGATTCGATCATCTTGACAGCCGCGAGCTTGGTATTCTTCTCTCCCTTTCCTTCCTTGTTTTCTGCATTGTGCTTAAGGCTCGTGCCTATCTTGGTAAGACGCACGTTCTCGGCTCTCCATGCATTTCTTTCCTTTTCTGAGTTGGAATCCTTCCTGAGTAGGATTTGTTCAGAGTATCCTGATGTGGGAGGGGTCTGTACAGAGCCATGGGGAGTGTTAACGCTCTCGGCAGACCCAATCCTTTGCATGGCGACGGACTTCAGATCCTTGCGTGGTGTACTATGAATATGCTTCTGGACGCTTGACGGGTTCGACACTGGAGACTTGAGGATTGGCGCTTCAGGAGTTGCAGAGTCGTTTTGAAGCTCAAGAGACAACTGTACTTTTGAACGTTTGCTTGCTCGTTCCTGTACATTTGGCTCATCATTCGGGCGTGACCTCTTCTCCGGCTGCTTGACATGGGTTGTTTTTGACGCTGTTGAGCCATCATCTACGGCTCGCGTACCGCTAGACGTACCGGTATTGGATTTTCGTCCATCCCTCGATTTCTCTGGCTCTCTCCCCAGGAGCATATCGAGTCTTTCTGGAGGCCAAGGTTTGGGAGGTAGCCTAAGATAGTTCGCTAGGGTTTTTCTCGAACTCTTGGTCCGAATCTTCAGCTTAATTATTTTCCTCATTCGGGGACGATTCTCCCTAGGCCCAGAAACCACTTTGCTCTTCTGTGAGGGGGAGTGATCTTGAGCCTCAGCAGCATTCTTGGCTGATTTGATGGACGGGCTATCAACCTTGCTCACTTTGCTGCTGGCTTCATCGAGAGCTCTGCCCTGAGTGCCACTTGCGGGCTTCACCTTAACTGGGTTTGCATCAAGGTGGGTATCCTCTGATACGGAATCTGGCTTTTTGAGCGGCTGAGCATGAGGATGTTTGTCTGTACGCTTAGGATCTTCTTTTCCAGCCTCGTTAATTGACGGATGACGGCTGTGAATGCCGTTGGTCTGACCATGTAAGGGAGAATCAGCACGTTTTGGAGCGCCCGGTGCTTCATTCTTGGTTGGCGAAGAAGCCTTGGATAGAGTTGGAGAGTAGGATGGCGAGGAATTTTGCTTCTCGAGGGTAGAAAGTTCGTTCTGAATGAAAGATGGAAGATCCAGAGATACTGGAACAGCTGGAATATCCATTGAAACCGGAGACGAGGGCAAGTCCAGGGGATCACGCATGGGGACATCTAACTGTGTTTCCTGTGCCTTGGGGGCGCTAGCCGGGATCGGCGAAAGTTTTTGTTTTTTGGCTGGTGGAGGAGAGCCTGACCGGGTTTCTAAGCGCGAGGGAGACTTCTCACGTCGAACATCCCCGTTTGCGCGGTCCGATTCGGGCGCGTTTTGTGGATAAGTTTTGACGTCGGTTTTATCCTTCGTAGACTCGACCTCACTCGATGGTCTCTTTTGAGGAGCTTGCTTGGGCAGGGCAGAGCCTCCGTTGATCTGTTTCTTTTTGTAGTCACCGAAGCTGATCTTCTTTTTCGGAGCAGAGTTCTGAGACAATGTATTGGCTCCACCATTGACACCATTGATTCTATTCGTGGCTTGCTTTTGCAATCCAGAATGATCATATTCGTTCATATTATGCAACTGTATGCAGCTCGCAGTTGGATCTTGATACAGAAAGGTCATGTACTGAATGTTCGGATGTTCATCTTCGCTGAAAGGCGTGTCGTAGCACCATGCTTGTGCAGCCTGTACTGAGGCGTGATGGTATCTTGGTTCGTTTTGGGGTATGCTAGGGACATAGGGTACGGGAGGAATGTGTTTCGCAATCCGATCTACCATGCTGTTCAGGCTCCGCAAGTCTTCGGAGGATTCGGAGGGAGGCCGAGAAGTTGCATTTGCTTGGTCTGTCTTTGAGCGAGCATGATCTGTGCGGTTCACAGACATTGTGGCCTAAAACTGGTTACACTGGGCGGAGAGTTTGAGGAATCGAAGAGTAGGTACGGGAGGCGAGATAAAAATCCGAGGTGCGTGGATACCAAGGACTGTAGTCGAGTAGTTCAACTCAATAGTTTTCTGAACTGTGAAGGGAAATAGTCATCGTTGGCGCAGGTCTAAGTGTGTTCGCGAAAGGTTGGCCACTCTATTGTTCGTTTGTTGCGTGAAAATAGGACCTGCCACCAGTCAGTACTGCCCGAGTCCGTCTAAGACGTGAAGCATCATTGAACAGGAATACGAAAGACACTTACGAAATAAATGCGCCAGGCCGAATGGCGAGCAGTAAAAAGGCCCGAGTCGTCCAGTGAATATTGCATGGATAAGCTGAAGTGCCCCACGCCGTGCACCCGCCTTCGTCCAGACAGGCGTCCTCGTTGCAATGCGCAAAATACAGAAGCGGTTATTTGGAGTCGTAATATTGAGATCCAATACTGATCAGTAATTCAAAAGCGACAAAGCGCAGCGTCCTTCGTGCAGGTATTGTTGTAGGGTCAATAGTGTGAAGACAATGGCGTGAATGGGTGGACCCGAGCAAGTGACCGCACGAGGCGGGAGGGTCCTGCGATTGGCCGATCACCGCTAACTACAAATAGCTTAGGCCAGGAACCACACCCGCATAGACACGCCTCAAGTCACGTCACCCAACATGAAACTTCCAATTTCCAATCACTCCCCGTGAGACTCGTGGATTTACGTGCATTTCATTGGTGATGGACGCGAGAGATTCTCTATCGGTTCTATGGACTCTAATTCATATTTTCCTATTCAATCAACAGCCGACTAGTTTGTCTGGTAATGATTGAGATTGCATCAGAATTCTTCGATTTTCGACTTAGAATCCGTTTCACAGGATACCTTAGGTACCGTTCTTACAGTTCGTCATCGGTACTATCCTCATCATGTCCTTTTTTGTCAGTCTGAGTGGTCGAGGCCTTGTCAGGCTCCATCGCTGAAGTCTGTTGGTTTCGTTTCGGAAACGGAAGCTCTCGTCTTGGGGGCGGTTCCTCGAGCTCTTGGGAGACGCCTCTGTCTTTGCTTGCGATTGTCTCGATCGCTTTGCCTTTGCTTCCGACGCCGCGTATTTTGTCAGATGGGCTTGACGGCGCAGGAGCAAAGCCTCCGCTCTCTTCGTCCTCATCTTCGGTCGCATCCAAATCAGACCTATCAGGAGTGGCCACTCGCATGTCGTTGTCTTCGCCCGGGGTGCTTTCCGGGTTTTCATCTGCAAGTTGGTCATCCCCATCCCCTTCCTGCTCTGATTCATCAGCTCTGGCCTCGGCTTTTCTCTTCCGGTTCCTGAACCGAACGGGTTCCCGGCTATGATCTCTAATTGTGCTTTGCTGTACTTCTGCAACTTCTATCGTCAGTCCGTGGTCCAAAAGCAAGGATGAAACTTCGAGTCTTACCGGCCTTCGGATCGACCTTTGCACTCGCAAGTAGTCTTTGTTGGTCTCGTATCTTGCGCTTCTTGGTGTTGAGCAACTGCGCAAATTTAGTCAAAAGCATCTCCTCATGCTCCTCTTTGGCCTTGACCAAATCATCAAGCTGTGCCTGCAGGTAATCAATTGTTTTGCGCTGCCCGACAAATTGTAATCTCAACGATGATATCTCTTGATTCGCTACATGACTAGCATTGACCGCTTCACCGGCCCAGTCGAATATTGATAGCTCTAAATTATTATCTTGGTATAGGGTGACAGTCCCTATTCGTTGCTTTGGGATTTTTAGAAAGAGGTCCTTCGACTAATGTGGGGTATGCACTCACTGTGATACCGCCGACATTCTTGCGGAAGATGATTATTACTTCGCCAGATTCAATTTGCGCGACTAGCTCTAGACCTTTGGTGATGTCGCTTTCTATATAATCCGCCTTTTGCTGAGCAAATCCACATGTAAGAACTGTTTTCCAGTCTTCGGCTGACCCATGATAATTTTTGGCCGGATGTCCAAGCTTGTCGGAGCTTTGTCTCACTGATGATTCGCATCAGTGATATTCAAATGGACGGCCATTGCAAATGAAGCAAGTCTACTGACAATAGCCTATGTACGGGCTTTCACCCTCAGTAGCTTCGATCTTGAGGTCCAAAGGTAAGGAGCCATTGGATGTAATGTGGGCAAGCACGAATGATGATTCGTCATCAACGCGAGGGAGGCGCAATGTCCGTTGGTCCATTTCGATG
Source organism: Astrothelium subdiscretum (assembly GCA_021030935.1). Lineage (NCBI taxonomy): Eukaryota > Fungi > Ascomycota > Dothideomycetes > Trypetheliales > Trypetheliaceae > Astrothelium > Astrothelium subdiscretum. The sequence continues at coordinate 26,273 of JAGFMW010000075.1, read as the reverse complement.
AGCAAAGCTAAGAATCCTTAAACGCAAGGGCGTAGACAGTAAAGCTGGGTTGTGCCTGCCAGAAAGTAATATCAGAAGCTCCCTCCGTTAGGTGGATCGCCCACTCTCAATTACTCAAAATGCTGGATCCTTGAAGTAGGTAATCCACAACTCGGCTAAAGAAAGCACACTGACTTGGTTTGCCACATGAAGAGCCTTAGTCGTCTGACAGCTTACGAATGGAATAGATCCTCTATATTGAGACAGTACGTATGTGGCGCCGGATACCTGCCTTGGTCGGGATCGACAATTAGACGCGTTAGTACCGAAGCCCAAGAAGCCAGACGCGTGACTTGCAGCAGGGCTGGCCTCTGCTACAAAATTTGGAAGGTACCTTTGGTGGTTGAGACAGCTAGACTGGCAGGTCCGACGGTCGCGTTTGTTTCGCGTCAATTCCGGGAAGCGGCTACGCGAGGGCTTGCAGGAGGTGCAGGTGTCGGTGCAGGTGTCGCTGCCGAACCTGTGCCTGCGCTTGGACGCACGGCGCACGCACAGACCTTCCTTCGGGAGGAGCTTGCAAGCACGGCCGACACCTCCAACCTCCCATCTGCACCTTTTCCAGCCCAGTTCTGAACCCAGCAAAACTTCTTCCACTGGCCTGCGACTGACATCTTTCACATTACTGTAACCTCTTTTTTCCGCGAGCCGCTTTCTCGGGTGAGTGCGACCGGTCGTCGCCTCAATCCGCCGTGATGGCGACCGAGGTGGAAAACTGGGACCACGACGCGGATTTCGAAGGCGACCTCTTTTCCAATTCGGTCTCTGTGGCCCAAACCTCCGTCTCATCACGACTCTCGGTTCGATCGGAGTCTGTTGCAGGAGATGAGGACTGGCAGGTGCTGTTGACACCAAATGACGACACTTCTACTCAAAATGCAATCGCGCACGCGAAGCAAGCCGGGATCCCACTGCCCAGCAATGTGCCCGCTTCCGCTTTGCTCGGCGGATCAATCAAGAAACTCAGCAAGAAAAAATCACGTCAAAAAATGGACGACGATTGGGGCGAGGATTTGGACCTTCCACCGTCGGGAGGATTAAAGCTCAAGAAGAAGCGATCGAACGGAAATCTTCGCGCACCTACCACCCCAGCAGCGGAGGAAGAAGATGACTTTGACGAATGGGCTGAGGGCAGTTTGGGCATCCGTTTTGCGGGAACCAAGAGGGGTGAGAATAGGAATCGGAGCTCTTCTGTCTCAGCCATGAGCCCATCGCTGGGTAGCTGCATGACACTAGAAAGTGAGGAAGACGGTCTGGATGGCCTTGTTTTACCCAATGGCCCTCTAGACTTTGAGGCAGCTTTGAAAAAGAGAAAGCTTGCAGAAACCGAACCAGATCCTGAGCCTGAAAAGGCGAAACCATTTCCTATCTCTCAGCATACAGCTCACGAGCCTGAAAAGAAGCTGCAGAAACCATCTGCGCCAATGCAAGACGATTTCAATGATGATTTCTTTGCGGACATCGATATTGGCCAACGAGATGCCTTTGATCCCAAGAAGTCGAAGCTTCACCGCAACATTCAGCATAAGAACAAAAAGCCATCGGCTCCTACGCAGCGTCCTGCGCCAGCTACAACTTTGACTTTTACAGACAAACCCAATACTTCGCGCATTCCCCGGCCTTTATCTTCATCAAAATCGTCAGCCAAGTTGGAGCCTGTTTTTGAATCTGGTGTTACCCATAGCACCAATCCAATGGCTCGCTCCCGTCGACCAGAGCCCACCACTACAAGTGCACAACTGCTGAAATCCAAGCGATCTATGCCAATGCTGCGCAATACATATACAAATCAACCTGCTTCGCATCCCAAGCCATTCCTACCAGCTGGGAACGCTCATGCTCAGTCACACAACATCAATGCGCGATCAGCGCAATCCCACGTTCGGCGCGACTCAGACCCAAATCGCTCTCAGTCGCCAACGTTGCGGTCTTATTCTCGTCTATCAACCGCTCTCGTGCCGGATACTCCAAGTCGGACTTCTCGTCGAGATATCGCGCCTTCAGCGCTTGCACGGGAAGCTTCCGTCAAGCGACCAATGACCAAACCAACTCGCCGTCGGAATTTTGGCGATGGCAGCGAATTGGAGAATTTTGACGACTTGCCAACATCTGCAAGCAAAGAAAGTCGATTCGTCAAGCAGCCATCCTTACCCAAACTCGCAACCACGGCGGCTGCAAAACCCCTTCGACAAGCTCTCAGTCACAGCAAACTCCAGAATGGACCTGATCGAACAGCAACTGCCACACCAATGCCTCCAACGCCTCGAACTCCGTCGATGAAGGTAGATGCTGGCAACTCGGGCACACCACGCTTTGCTCGAGATACGGCGGCAAGTCGGATTGCAAGGGAGCAACGTCTTAACGATGCAAAATCCCAGCCACAACAAAGGCAGAGAGGCGAAGGTCCGCTCATGCCTGTGAGCACCAATTGGAAGGCACAAGTTGCTGCAAGAAGTCCTCATACAAGTCCTGGCGCACAGCGCAAAAAGAAACCCGGGATCCTTCCGCAGTTGATCAAACCCATGGGGGCACAAGTAGTGAAGAGTAGGTGTTCCATCGATCCATCTGAACCTGTTGTTATTCATCCTAACCATCTTACAGCCGAGAAAGGCATGACATACAACCCCTTGACCCTACGCTGGGAAGGCAATGAGAATGCTTTACATCCATTCGAGACTCAGACGAATCCACTTCCCACGCCGAACCACCCTTATGCACATGCAAATCACAGCCTCCAACATCTACCTTCGACTGCCGCATTCCAGACGCATCAGTCAAACAAATCCATGACTTCTCTTCAGCACCTAGCGCATGCACATCCGCACCTAGCGCAAGCCCCGTCGGGCCGACCAGTTTCTCTTCCACCAGCGCCGCCTCCAGCACCTGCGAGCCCTCCGCGACCAGCACTCATCGCGCCCTTGAGTCACGGTGCACAGGGCGTCCAAGTCGTGGGTGGCATGGTCTTCGATCCTCGCCGGATGTGCTGGTTGAAGATGGGCCGCGAGGACAGCGGATCCGTCTCCGGCGGAGGCGACGGCGACGACGACGACGATCCCTTCAAAGGCCTGGATGACCTCCCTGACGAGCGAATGGAACGACAGAAGAGCGGCGGCCCCATGGAGGGTGTGCTGAACGACGGCTTGGAACAGCGTACCTCGGGCGCTGGACTCAATACGCACGAAGAGTTTGATGTGGGGCCGGAGTTCGTCAGGCGGCAGAAGGAGGAAGAGCTGCTCTGGCGAAAGAGGACTGAGGGGTGGTTTGGTGCTCGGAGGAATGAGTTGGAAGAGAACATGGCGTGGAAGTGGAGCATTAGAGACTTGGGGAACATGAGGTAGAGTGAAGGTGACTGAGGATGACGGAGATTGGGAGATTCCTTGCATTGTTTGACGGTGTCTCGGTTTTCATTCTAGTCTTTCGCTCTCCACCAGAAAGGCGCACGATGATCGATTGGCCCTTACTGTTTTGGGCATTTGCGAACGGCGTTGCTTGGACTGAGAATAGAGCATGCTTTGAGCTTTTGGTGGCCTCTGCATGCATACCGTGTTTATGAGTGTCATGAACGACATGAAAGTTAATGGGGTCCCCTTTGGGATAACTGGTACGGGTTTTGTTAGTTCACAAACAAGCAACTTTTTTCTGCAAGCATACTCATTCCCAAATTCCTAGTAATGTACAAAAATGTGCAAAATTTTGAGGTATGCTATAGATGGTAGGCAAGCCACATCTGTGGTCCTACACTGGTGAGTATCCGGATGCTGACTTGCCTTCCCTTCTCAAAGCAATATCCTGTTCAAGTTTAGCGCATTGGAAAGTCTCCGCGTACAACCTGACGAACGTCCGCGAGTCAGGATTCTAACTGATACTAGTATCCCACGCAGCATTTAAGATGGAGATCTCGCGCGCAATCATCCGTATTCTGATCGGCTGAACTCTCATACGCGATGACAAAGCTATGTTTCGCTTGAAAATGTTTTAAACCCGGAGTCGCTTGACAGGTCGTTGCTGGATCGATCAAGCTCGGCAATGGCTTTCAGCTCAACGCTAAGACACCCAGGGTTTGAGAACCGTACAAAAAGGATTCGCCCTCATCTAAGTCTCTCAAATTTTTGCTTCGTTGCTTCATCGCGCTGTTTTTTCAGTGTCCAGAGAGGCATTCAGAAGTCCTGTCAATGCTCTAAGTCGCGCAGCCTTCATTCCCTTCTCGTTCGTCGCATAACATTGATTCCAGTTGGCTAACGAGAATCACTCTCATCTAATCCACCTCCTCTTTATTGTTGTGACCGTGGTCTATCAAATCATCCCGATCGTTGTTTGAGTGAACTTATTAAACAGCATCCAAGGGACATGCCATCTCGCGCTACAGTGATTTCCAAAGACACGCCTCTCTCACTACGCTTTATTACCATAAACGGCCCACGGTTCGGCGAAGATGAAGATACAAGAAAACTGATTCGCTCACAAGCTGCAAGGAGGGGAAAGTTACGCCCAACTCGCAAAGCCAGCGCTCGAAATAGTGTTTTGGAGAATAAAGCGAGGGCCGAAACGGATCATCCACGGGAATCGGTAGCCAAGAACAGTGCGAAACGCGGACTTACCTGTTCAGGAACCAAGACTCAAAAAGCTCATGGCAAAAGCCGAGAGGAAGACAATGACGAAGAGGTGACAAGCACCATCGCCGTGTCTAAGAAGCACCGAAGTTGTATAGACTGTCCATTCTGCGTGCAAGTCCGGATGCTCAAGGATCAGTCGCCATTAACCTTATTGGACGGAGACCTCGATCCGTTCCTTACATTACCAGCGACCTCCAATCCACACGTTAGCACGGCCCAATTGCTTTTCTATTGTACGTCTCCAAACCGCTGACTCTTTTTGTGCTGAAAGTCTCACTACAATATTAGCAAGAAATGTCGACCGACCACACACACGTCGTTCATGGATTGGTCTTGTGGACTTCACTCCGCCTTGTTACGAGAAAGTTGCGCCTGCCTTCCTTGCAGCCAGACTTAAATCCGATGCTCGCCTATCATCCATGTATGTTGATCGATTCGCCATCCTCATAAGCTCTCTCATATCTGGAGCGCACATGGATGTTATGAGAGGTCTACCGGAAGAGAGCTTGGCGACGATGACAGTGAAGACTGATATTGTCGCTATGGTCAATGAACTCATGGCCGATCCACTATCTCAAGCTACCGATCTGACAATCATGGTTATCACCCATCTTCTTTGTGGTGAAGTTGTCCTTGGAGTCAGAACCCGTATAGAACTGCACTTGAAAGGTCTGGCTCAAGTTCTAAATCAAAGAGGCAGTTTGGAAGCCATGAGGGGATCGAGTTACCACTGGAATCTTGCACAGTGTGCCACGACGTGAGTTTTTTATCCCTTCGCTCAACGGTTCCTTTATCCGATTATAATGATACATAATTTCGTAAAGTAATCCAACGTATTCTTCTCTTCTCATGAGACTAATTGATCGTTGTGGCAGCGTTACTTTCATTGCTTGTCTCATCTACGAGATCGAACTCCCCTCTTTTTATTTTGACTATTCTGTCTTGGAGTCGTCAGCTTCCAATCCTGACTCTCTTGCTTTCCTCGAGTCCCCGCTATTCAGTTCAACAAACGGCTTTACACAACTACCGCCAAGCGAAGTACGCTTGAGAAGTGCATTCAACATACTGCATGACATGCGCCATCTGACTCTGGAGGCCCTTGAAATTAGCCAACCCATGCCGAGAAGTCCAACAGAGGACAACAACAACGGCTGTTTTCCTGAAAAGACGCTTCAGACCTTGGAAGCCCTCAAATTACTTCCTTCGGCCACTGAAGCAAACTCGACAGTAAGGGACGACTGGGTTTACGAATCTATTCGCCTTGCGGCGCTTATCTACACCACTGCCATACTACACCATGTCCCGTTTTCCGCCGCGGTCTCATTTCTCGAAGATCCAAGGACTGGAATGAGTGGTCGACAACTGACAAGAACCTTGAGTAAAGCCTGCTGCAAGCCACAAGGTCCAAACCAATGGAACTCTACGGGAGGCGTGCTCCTCTGGGTAGCGCTTGTAGGTGCTGCGGCGGGCCAGCCAGGTCCGACGGGAGTGGTCACTGATAGCAGTGACCAGCACGCGGAGGACGAAGGCTTCTGCGAAGGCCCGGAGACCTCAAAGCCGGAGATCGACATGACTTGGACTGCAGAGGACGAGGTTGCCTACAAGCGGTTGGCTATGATCGTCATGGGCTACATGGGTCTAATCCCCACGGGACATGCGCCGGCCTTGGGTTCAGCGTTGGTGACAATGCTGAGGATTCGTACGTTTTTGAATACAAAGGAACATTTTGAATAATCTCTCTGTTGCGAGATCAAGGACGAGGCAAATGAGAGACAGAATCAGTCGTACATCCCAATGGCTTCTCCCTCGCAAGGTTTCACATGTTCAGCAACCTATTATCATCCGGACATATCGCCCCTCTGATTGTGCCGTGAGCTGGATGCTATCCCTTCAAAGGGCACTCCCAATTGAAGTCGGCACTCTCCTGTAATCTGCATGCGAGGAACCCGTGGCAGTGGTGAGAACATTGGACGCCGTACTCGGACGAATCTTTCCCTCCCAATCTAGAGCCATGGAAACGATCCTAGCAACCCATCCTTCATAGGATTATAGAAGCGGACGGGGAAAAAGAGTACTGAGCGCTTCCTAGCAACGTGATCGTCAGGGGGCGGTCATCTTGGCATTGGCACGGTGCTGGGAGCTGGGGACGTCATCATTTTTCCACTCGTTGGTTGGAATGTTCATGGAAATCGAATAATATGTTCCATCGAACCTGAAGCGATTTTACTGGAGGAACATCCCAAGCTTTTCACTGCGCACTTACCAAGCAGTGTGTCAAGCTTTGTCTCCCGCGGAGGGAGATAGCCTCGACTTCAGTAGCCGGAATGGCGATCAGCTCATTAGCCATAATGACAACAGCGTCAACCTAAAAGTAGCGAATTTGACGGCCACAATTTCGATCCTACGAGAGATTAGAGCACTATTGGTGGTAGCTGGATGACCCTTATTTGCTACTTCTTGAATCGAATAAAGTCATAGTTGCTAAGCAGAGGTACCGCATTGTTGGAAGCCAAGCAACAAACAAGAAAAAAATGGAGCCGTGATGACTGTTGTTTTGTTTTGTTTTTCCTGTCACGGGTAAGAAGTATGTACAGCAGAAAAATTAAGCTTGCTCACAAGGAACAAGGAAGAAGAGAAGTCGTAAAAAGCATGTTCTATCGCCGGCCTCGTATACGAAACGACAGACGTCCCCATCACACAGCTAAGATCCTCCGTAAGGAATGGAAAGCATCGGTCTCTTCTCGGTGTCTCGGCTCGTCTCCTCGCTTAGGGCTTTTTGACAGAGGCTGTTCGAAGTACAAAGTTAGTTCCAAACTCTCTCGAAATTGTCCGAACAAGGCAATGATCATTGAGCGACCCAACGCACTTTTGAAAGCTTTGCCATCAGGCCCGAGAGTGACAGTCGTCTTGACAGTTACGATGATGGGCGAAGCAGCGCGAGCTTCCAGCGTAGTCGGGTACAATGGCGGTGGCGGTGGTGTGTAACTGAAGGGAAAGCTCGGAAGAGGTGGCAAGCTCGGAGTAATGGGGAAGCTCTGCGTCGAACCCAAGGCGGCCAGCCCAAGGGAGGCAAGAGCCGCAGCAATCTTCATGGCGGATTGATGATTGCGCCAAGAGGGAATTGTTTCTGACGGGGAAAGCTACCTGAGTTGGTGAGAGGTGTAGCTATTTGACTATGGGACGGGTAAAAAAAGGTATAGACGTTTTTTCTTATCGGCAAGGAAAGCGATTCACATGTTACAAGGCTATAAGAGATAAGGCGGGAAGGCCTGGTATACCGCGAGTTTAGCCGCACCTTGTGTAATGAGGGCTTCTCGGCTCCCTTCTTTGATCATGGTGATTTGGAAGCACGGATGGGGAATGGCGGAGTGACGTTTGCTGCAGCTCTTGCAGCATTGCCATTGTTGAGGAGCCGAGGAAGTTCAGGCTTGATGACGACGTCGGTCTTAGTGGGGGAAGTGGAAGGAGACTGAGTCGGTTCCTGAGTTTAGTGGAAGCGGTTGGGAAAGCCCTGGCTGATCTTTGCAGGAGCAGGATTGTGGTTTGGGCAAAAGCACCCGCCTAACGGGTTCAACCGTTGTACTTTCCGATAATCGCGTAAAACGGATTGCGGGGGATTTGTGGATTACGCAGGATAGATCCTTGACAATACATGAGCTACAAAGCCTCGTCTCCTGCAGCATGGGGATCTTAACAATCCGGACAATCTAGAAAGTGGTCGGGGTTTTGATGGCGTGAGCATTGTCATATTTGAAACACACTAGCAAAATCGGCAATTTTCGCAAAATAACACCAATTAGAATAATTCAGCAACCTGGAAGAGAGAGGTTGTCGAATAATAGGGATGCTGTCAATTCTTCTGTCTATTGCGAAAGAAAAAGGAATATCTTACTGGGTGCTTCCGACATGCCCATGAATCGCCGAACCAAGATGCAAGATTGAAATCGAGCACCGATCGCAGTAACTCTGCAGTCGCGTGCTGAAGTACGCTATAGCATTGGCTGAATGTTTTCATGGGTGCACTTCGTCGACCGATTTTCACAAGGATTGTTGATGCTGCTGTGGTACAAGGCCGAGGTTCGCGCATGTGAATTCACACCCACCGCGGCTCAGGGTTTACGGCAACCAGCCCCGAAATAGACTGCGCCGAAAGTAAATGCAAGAGACCGAGCGCCAATGCAGTAAGCTATGCGGGCAGAGTGCGGTACCATGTACCAAGTGTCCCTCCCTATAAGACGCTCCATGCGTGGCTCCTAAGATATCGGCAAAAGCAAAAAAACCGCCAACAGTTGATAAGGTTTAGCAATGATCATATTCTCCATTGAAGACCATGATGAAACCCAGTAAAGATGTTGAACAATTCAACCGCAAACCAAGCAAAAGGGAAATGGAAATCAGAGATTGGAGGAGAAAATTAAAGAGCGAACAAGGATACAAAGGAAAAACCCGAGAACCCTAAGAGCCTAAGCATAAGAGCTCGAAGGACTTCGGGGCTAAAACATGCATACACAAGGATACAAAGAAGAATGTTGCGGAACGGATATGTAGAATATCTCCAACTAACGCAAATCGTCATGTAGGAATGTTCGGCCGCGGATATGAGAGTACAGGCTTGGAACAGCCGTTAGAGTTGAGCGGAGAAAAAAGATGAGACGATATGAGATGATCGATTGTGACCGCTTCCACGGCGAATTAAACGTTCCCATGGGCTTTGGCTGAATTGCAACAATAAAGGACGCTTTTGCGATCCTCTATTTCATGGTTCGGGGCGCGATAAGCGGTGATTCGAACGACATGGTTGCTTTGATTAGAGACCGGAGAAACCAAAGAGCTGTGGAGACATCGTTAATTCTTCTTGTTGATCCGATCGTTTGCGTCGTACCGTAGGCGTGATACGTGTTGCATCTCGCGCAACCATTGCGGGCACAGCTTTGGGATGTCTTCGCCAGCACTCATCGTACAAGCAATGATGTGAAAATGGGCATTTCTGACGCACCTTGGCGCTGGGGTTTCCGCATCTGCGATGATACTCTCATTCCTGAAGATGGGCAAAGTGTCATTCAGGTGGCGATGGTCGGCTGTAACGGAAGGTTGGCAATGCAGCAGTGGGAACGCCACTTGAATCGATTTTGCAATTTTGGCCCGCATCACGGCGGTATTCGAACATGAGCCTGGAAGAGAGTGTATTCAATCGAGGTACATGGTGCCTCTTTGTTAGAAAGGCGTTACGGAATGCTGCGCTCAAGTAACGCTTGTAGATGAAACCGACCGTGAACACGTTGCATATCTCAGTCCACGTCTTGCAACAGCGATTGCTCATCTCCTGTTTGCCGCAGTCCTACAGGTATAGTCTCAGTCAATTTAGTTAGTTCGCGAAGCGAGAAGCACTCCCTTACCAACACCGTCCGCGTTCGTTCGTTCGTCGACACCATTTGCCAACACAGCTAAGTTGCTGGACTTCCGGGCATCCATTTGCAGCCGGTGGCACGTCCACGCCGTGAGTATCACAATCTTCAGCGCCAGAGTGATCAAGATGCCGGGTAACAATAGCCAAAACCATCGAACGTGGATGAAAGTCTCAGTTCGAAAGACCGTTTCGGTGGCACCGGCCTCACTCGCGTTCTCGGTGCGCTGTTACGTGTCGCCGTTGAAGACCCGCGTTGCCAGCCGCTGGAATATGGTATCGATGGTCCTCCATTGTTCCTCCATTGAACATAGCGCGAAACGCTCTTGAAAAGTTGTTCCAGCCAAAGTGTTTTTATTGTACGAATCATCCGATCTAGCAGGGGGGGTGGTATTGAAAACCTGGGGCCACTCCTTGATAATGGTTTTCGCGAAGATGATATTGGTCATTCTTGTATCGTATCGCAGCCCGCAGTGTCATAAGTCGCATCCTTGGACTAGAGGCTTTGGTCATGTTGACAAAGTGTATCTGAAACCAAATTCTAAGATTATCGCTTGGAATTTCGCTTGGAGGAGAAGGTTGCGTTTGCAAATGCGATGGAGCCATCAAGCCCTCGTACAGCGGCGCCCGTACCTGAAGGCAGTGGAAGATTATTCGGGATGGTCCAGCCGCTCTTGTCTACGTTTAATTTGAGGTGGTCTCTCAAGTCAATTCATTGACTACAGCCGTCCAGTGATGAGTGTTCTGTCTAGGAACAGTTACCTGTATCGCTTCGCCTTAGTAAAATTTCATAATCCGCGTGTCAAATTGGGGTACCTGTTTGAGTGGCTCCTTTCATCAGCAATACCAGAGGGACGTCGTGAGACGTAGTTGCTAATAACAGTCAAATTTAGAGTTTCTCCACCTGGCTTGTGATGTGCTGATGGCAAAGAGCAAATCTGGCCTCGCCGCGTAAGAAAAAGCAGGAATAAGGGCATTTTTCCAGCAAGGATATATCTGGATGGGAGAGGTGGATATCAACTGCAAGAACGGATCCATTGCCACTGCTACGACAGTAATAATACATCCGAGAGAAGCAAGGTGCCTGTGCATATTTCACATCTGCTCATGCTCTGCAATCACGACTGCACGCACCCAAAGCGCAAGCGCCAAAGGAAAAGAGTGCCTCATGAAGGACCGGGACTAGCATTCTCATATGCTTTAAAGTCATCAAGCCTGCGCGTTTCTTCTCATATCATTTCCACTTGAGTTGACTGATGCATGAAGCAATGAGGAAGGTAAGAACTGCATTCGTCACCACAGCTCTGAAGGAGAAGACCCCGTCGAGCGTAAGACCTGATGGATGCTTTGGAGGAGTTTGGCCATGGAAGTAAACGAATGCATGTGGTCATTCACAGTGCTATTGATGTGGGCACAGAGTTCGTAAGGTCAGTCAGTGAAGGAAAAAGGTGACGGAACCAACCAGGGTCTCCTTGCTTTCACTCATACGACGCTTCAGATTATCGGCTAGGCATTCGTCGGAGCGACCGTAAATTTTCATTGGAGGCACACTGCCTGAAGATTTAACACGGCATAAGTATAAGAGAAACAACAAATGCCTCGAGGAACGCAGAGACGAAAAGATCCTGTATTTGGTAGAAGGAGGACTTTTTGCTGATTCTAATATTTTGGGTCAGAAGTTCGGCGACTTCCGCATTGGTCGGCCAAATTTCACGCGTCGTCCAGCTCCAATCCACCAGGACTGACTTGCTGATTGGCACACTCTAGGCACATCATCCATCATCCATCATCGTCGTCAACTGCCTCGATTTTGTTTCCAAAATATGCATGGTGCAATGATTCTGTTCGATCATGCCGTTCGGAACGAAGGTGGTGTTGATTGGAGCGGGAATCTGCCATTGACACCAGAATAGAATACCTCAGACTGTATTCAGGATGAAAACCCCTTGTCGCGATTTCGAGTAACTTTCAAACATCAATTTTCTACCATGTCATTGTCATGCTTAAACACGTATACGGTTTTCCATCCTAACCAGGTTACCTCAGGGGTTCCCAAAGGATTGTGGCAAAAGAAATCTGAGGCTGAGCGGCACAGCTGGCGTGCATGAAGTCTCAAATTACTCTCAATCGCAATTCGAAACTCAACAACTTCCTCATAACCTTTCGCATAGTCATGTAGTCTATCATCAACATTTTTCTTTCCTTGGTTCAAGCTATGGTGCCGTTCCTACACCGCAAAAGAACATACAAGCCTCTCCTCAAGTCGAACTCAGCAGATCATGACGAAAAACGAAATCAAGTTCAGCAGTCACGGAAGCGGCTCTTCCAGATTTCCAGTCAGAAATGGAGGGATACGCTAGGTTTTGGTCTGGTTGCCATCAGTCTGGTCCTGATACTCAATGTCACCATTCTGATCTGGTCTTCCGTTGCATTCAAAGAGCAAGATGGAAGCGTTGCAATCTTTTCTGGTAACGAACAATGAAACACGTTGACTCTTATCATCCGACGCGATAATGATGTATGCTCGTTGCAGGCTCATGCGATAAAGCTAAGAACATTGTGACCTGGTCGGAAGTATGCGCGGAATAGCTAAGTCGGAGCGTAGCGCAGATTGGGTGCTGATCATAGGCATAGCTTCTCATCAACGTGATGAGTACAACTCTGCTGGCCGTCAGCAACAGCGCGGCTCAGCTACTTCTCTCCCCCACAAGGGCTGATATCGATCGAGCCCATGCCAAAGGACGTTGGCTCCGTATCGGAGCTCCACAGAGCTGGCGGAACGTGAGAGAGATCAATCGGCTGAGATACGTAATTTTTGCGGTTCTGGCGTTCAGTAGCATCCCTCTCCATTACTTGTCCGTATTTTTTCTCCTACACATAGCTATGGCATCGAACGCAAGCTAACACTTGTGCAGGTACAATTCAGTCATCTTCTTAAATTCAGCCACCAATGCCTACGTAGTAGCTGCAGTGACGCCAGATTTTCTCCCACCAACGCGTGGCTCATGGCCTTCAAACGCCACTAGCTATTTTCCCAGCGCAATTGACAGCACTTCCAGCTGGCATGAACCGGTTCAATGGTTACAGAATAACACGGATAAACTCTCGAATCTTTCCAACCACGACTGCATTCACGCATACGGCAGTGATCCGTTCCAATGGCAGTGGGGAAACGTGCTACTCGTGACGAACGTGACTTCTGGCCAAAGAGGAAATTCTCATGTTGATGATAGTTACGGCACGCTCCTCGCTCCTTTGGAATACACACCAAGCTCTAGTGTATTCAACTATCTCTCGTGGCTGTGTGGTGACATTATAGACATGGGTGGTGGCTGCAATCTTGCCAAAGCATTGGCTTGGTCTGACAGCTGGGCCATGGAAATGCTCTCCACAGAGCAGGTCCCACCGCCTGCTGAGGGCACGTGGAATCCAGATGACGGGTATTATGCTCCAGTAAAGTATTGCCTTGCAGAGCCCCGCGAAGCGACCTGTTCTGCGAGGATCTCGCCGTCACTCCTTGGCGTCGTCGTCGCCTGCAACGTCGCAAAACTCATTTGTGTGGCCGTGATTGTCCTTAAAATGAAAGGCTTTCAGCCGCTCGTAACAATTGGCGACGCGATCGCATCATTCTTGCGAGACCCTGAGCCAGCTACCGCCGGAGTGGGCCCGGCTTCAAATTTCGAAATCACGTCTAGCGATGGGAGGCTGTATCGGGCAGTGAAAAACTACGAGTCCGGCGGGATCCAAGAACATGGACCATTGATAGCCAGGAAGACGAAATGGCAATCGTCACGGCATCACTGGGGTTCTGGCGCTGGACGGCGGCGTGCACTATTAGCATTTTTCATGTAAGTTTGAGCCTACAAATAGAACACAGCCATATGAGCCCCATGGGTAACCCATCATACAGTTTTGCAGCCCTTATGATCGCTGGCTTGATCTTCTTGTCACAATCGATCCAAACTTCTTCCTACAACATTGACGGTTACACCGTCGAAGGTAAAACTACATGGTACTCACAGGGTCTGAGCACGACTTCGACAACGCATTACGTTTCTTTGCCCAAGGATTTGTCAATCCTCAGCAATGTGCTTATCATTAACTTACCGCAGCTCATCCTCGCACCAGCGGCATTATTCTACAACAATCTCCTCACGATGATGGTCCTCGCTGCTGAAAGCTGCAGATTTGCTAAGAAGCGGACAGGCCTACGGGTTTCCGAACCCCAGGGACCTAATCAAAGGGCGACGTTCTGGTTCCAGATCCCATATCGCTACAGTGTTCCTGTCCTGGTGTTGAATGCGGTCCTGCACTGGGCTGTGTCTCGGAGCATATTTTTGGTTAATTTTGATGTTTATGATCCTAATGGAAACATGGCACCGGGTGAGGGCCTTACAACAGCGGGATACAGTCCTGTAGGGATCCTGATCGCGGTTATCGTCGGGGGTTCCCTCATCTTATTCTTAATCGTGCTCGCTCTATTACGGTTGACCGGGGGGAATGCCGGTATTGGGAAGTTGCAGTCTGGCGATTAGTGCTGCTTGCCATCCGCCAGAGGGAGACGAGGGAGCCGAGCTGAAGAAGCTTATGTACGGAGTTGTGGACGTAAGAAGAGATGCTGGAGAAGAAAGCGACGAACCTAGGCATGCAACATTTACGAGTTGGGAAGTCCAGCCATTAGAGAAAGGGCAGGTATACATCTAAGATGATAATACGCAAAAAGTGAGATACAATGAGAGACCAAATGATCCTGGGAATTGCTCCAACAGATTTCAGCCATTATCTGCGTCTTGATTTCGTGCCATAGCTATCGGGTCAGCCGATATCATCTCAAACTCTCGAAACCATGACGAGATGGCGTTCTTGCTGGGAAAATAGACTGAGCAAGAAACCAGACTGAATGTTCACAGTACGAGGTAGAGATGGAAAGGTTGGACCCAGGGCGGAGAAAACCGGCAAAATCGGTCAAGCGAGCATCGTCCACCCACTTTCGACTCCTCATTGTGTGTCGACGACATCAAACGCACCATCAATCATCATCGTCATGGCTCCCGCAGCATCAGGAGGCAAGAAACAAAAGAAGAAGTGGTCCAAGTAAGATATCCTCAATCACCAGCACTTACACTAGCGCTAATCCAAACTCTCGTACTCTAGGGGAAAGGGTACGTACCAAATCTCCACCTCTCTCTACGCACACACCTGGATACAAGCCGAATCATCTCCTCACATCTTTCTCTAATCAAACGAGGTGCACTGGCGCCCAGATGGATAATCTCGCTAATGCTTGAGTCGTGAACAATAGTTAAGGATAAGGCCCAGCACGCCGTCGTCCTCGACAAGACCACTTCAGACAAACTTCAAAAGGACGTCCAATCTTACCGTCTCATCACCGTCGCCATCCTCGTCGATCGTCTCAAAATCAATGGGTCGCTTGCTAGAAAGGCTTTGAAGGACTTGGAGCAGCAGGGCGTCATTAAGAAGGTGGTGGGCCATAGCAGGTGTGTCATATACAGTACGTGTAAATCCAGCAAGATATAGGTTTCAAAAAGCCAGGAACGGATGGACTAACAATATCATAGCTCGTGCGGTAGGCGGGACAGACTAGAGAGATGTGACGGAGGTTCAAGGGAACAGGGAAAGGGATGCATGAGACACGGGCTTTCCTTCTCTGGCACAATTAGGATGTGTATAATGGAATTAACGAATACCAATCATCTTTGCCAGATTCGTTTGCTACGATTTCCATCGTTTCAAAAGGTAGACCTACAATTGAGCCAGAAACCACCCCTTGCGTGCCGTCTTCCCAATGCCATGCAGACTAATACGTACACAATCCATCCACCCCCGTGTTTTATCTCACCTCCCTCTTCGGCCTCGCCTTCTGCGCCCGCTCGCACAGCTCCCTCTTCGGCAACCGTTCCAGCCAGCCCTTCTCCCTCTTCACCTCCCCCACATAAAAGTACGGCTTCCCCTTATCTCCCCGAAACATCTTCGCCCACCCCTCAATCACATCCCTCACCTTCGCCTTCGCCTCCTCCGTCTCCTTCTTCGTCCGCGACCCCCTCTTCCTCCTCTTCTTCTTCCCCCCCTCACCACCAGCACCACCCCCCTCCCCCACCTTAATCGGCCCCTCCCTCCCCCCCTTCCTCCTCAACTCCCCATCCACCCCCTCGACCTCCGCCGCCCCACCACCACCACCACCCCCATGCAACGCCGTCGCATCCGCCGTATCCGCCGCGACCTCCTCGGCCGGATCGATCGGGATGTACATGTCCTCGACGCCGCGCAGATCGGGGGTGAGATCGGTGTCGAAGCAGCCCGTGACGAAGGCGCGCGCGGCGTCGCGGCCCGCGAAGAAGTGGTAGCCGCCCCCGGGTCCGTAGAAGCTGCGGCCCGCGCTGACGTCGTAGATGGTGCCGTTGAGGGCGAGGTAGATGGGCTGGGTCGGGTCGGTGCCGTCGTAGGCGAGGAGCTCGGAGTCGGTGAGGCGGAGGGGGCCGGCCTGGTGATGGTGCGCCGAAGATTAGAAACGCAGGGTTTAGGGAAGGGAGTTTTGTTTGGGGGCTGATAGATGGGAGAGAGGGGGGAGGGGGGGATAGATACTTACCAGGAAGGTTTTGAGAGGCCCGGGGCGTGTCCACCAGGGTCGATAACCCCAGAGGACACTGTTGCCCGTGACGAAGTAGCTGAGGACGGTGTTGAGGAGCAACAGACCTCCTAGCATTCTTAGGATGTCCGACACTCCTAGTCCGCCAATCTTTTCGTGGCCCGATTTGCTCTGTGGACCCGTGGGCTTGCCCTTGCTTTTGCTGCCTGTGTCGCCATTCTGGGTCTCACCTTCTTGGGAGGCCATTGCCTTGAAGGTCTGTTGAATTTTGGCCTTGTATTCGAAAAACTCCCTTTACATAATCCGAAATACCCAAGTGCTTCTGAATCCCGGAATCCAAACGTTGCTTTCGGCCTTCCGGTGAAGAGCACGATTCGGCCAAGGGAGCCGCACCAATTAATCAGGTATGGAACAGATTGGATCGATGACGGTGTGTGGAGCTATCTCTTCGAGGGTAGAACGAACGTGGAGCGACAACGATGGTATGCCAGGGCAAAAGCAAATCTAAAAGGAAGGTTGACGTGATCAATCTGTACTCGCATAAGATCGTGCATGGGATCGGTAGACTGGCCTGTCAGAAGCATCGGAGGAGAGCTGGTGAACGCGAACAACAAAACAAACCCGAGCTTAGTTATATGATGGCAGCTGCTCACTATTTCGAGATGTTGTTCTACTCTCAATTCGGCTTCCAGTTTTGAATCTGGTCATTGAATGTTCAAGGGAACTCTCAGTTTGGCTATTCGGCAACGTCCGAATGGTAAGGTACCCTCTACCGAACTTGAAAATACCCATAAATAGGATGCGAGTTTTCCAGTTTCCGATACTTCTGTGGGAATGCATAGAATTTGGTTGCCCATAGATGCTGATTATTACTCTGGTATATGTACATTATATTGACGTCGCCCAATGGCCATCATCGTGGGAACACCTTCTGCAAAGCTTCCTGAAATATAGACACATTGTAGTCCACTAGGGCCTTCTTCTCGGCTGGACTGTCCTCACCCATAATGCAGATCAAAGCAAGGTATCTGAATCTTGGGTTAGCCATAAGTTCCCCGGCAACCGCAGCCTGCACTCACTTGTTGATCTCTCGTAGATAGAGGTAATTGCTCCCCTTCTTTTCCATGGTGATCAGACTCTCTGCATCATCGTTTCCGCTGTCTCCAGAAACTGCTTTGGCGGAAATGTCCTCAGTCTCTTTACTATCAGACCTATCCCATCCATAAATCTCGCTGATATCCACGATGACGTCAATGTAGTCAGAGCATATCTCATAGCTTCCAATGTCGGTAGGGCTGGTATCCGTAGCGATATATATCTTGCTGAGCACATCGAACAGGTATGCTTTCTCGATGCGGCAAGTGCTACATAGTGAGTTGAGCAGTGATTCCAAAGTCGGCAACTGCGGAATTAGCTTCTGTATCACCTTGCTGAAGGCTTCGAAGATCGAGTGATCGTAGATGCTCGTCTGGTAAAAGCTCACGGGCGCATTCTCATAGCCATTATCTGAAAGCTCATCCTGAACTCTTTGAATAATATCACGGAAGGTATCGCTCTTGTATTCTTCACTCAGTCCATCGACCTTGTGGACAAAGACTTCAACGTTGATGCTTGGATAGTGCTGCTGTAGGTTCAGTATAGTAGTGTTGAGTCGATTGATGGCATCAAGGTACTCGTCCTGAGCGTCAATGACCCAGACTAGCGCGCCTATCTCGCCGAAGATGTTATCAACGTCGAAAGCCGGGTCGAAAAAATCTAGATGACCAGGGAAGTCCCAGACCTGGAAGTCCATAAAGGAACTGTAGGGATGATACTGACATTAGCATGGGAAAAGTCATGCCAACGACAAGCTTCCATCTAGTATGCCATGGATTTGATATTCCGAGGTGACGAGGCTCTGAAAGGACTTACTGCATCTGGTCTTTAGTTATTCGTGTGGTAGTTTCCAAATACAGGGTCTCGCTTGGTGACATCTTGTGAAAGACGACACGCGATATCGACGATTTCCCACTCCTATCGCACTCCTTAGCATTCACCAGTCCAATGCCAATGATAAGAATGTCTTGGTACCTCCGCTGCCCCATAAGCAGTAATCTAGGCTTACCATCGCCTATTTTGCTGTTCGGTAATCGACCCGTATGCCATTTGGGCTGTATAGGATTCGCTGGTGTGTCCGCATCCTGCAGGTCAGAGAGGTATCGTGTAAGCATTAATTGTGCGGCGGAAGGAAATCTATGTGGCTCGGGCCTCTCGTCTTCCGTGGGTTCTTGGGACGACATTGGTACTGGGATTGTAAGGTAAGAAGATATCGCCTTCGCCATCTAGACAGCGCGCCGTAGTGCCAGAAATGGGCTTGCTTAAGCTTTTGAAATGTGGAAGTGGAGCAGGTGATAGAAGGTGGAGTGGCATGGATGCGCATGTGAGCGCATTTCGATAAGCGGGCAGAAGTGAAAAGGGAAGCCGCGGATGGCAACGTAAGTAACGCTCTCTATAACTTCGAGCTCCGATGGCAAGAAAAGGCCAGAACTACGTGTGCCGCGATAGCTCCGGTCAAGTGCAGCGAGGCGGTGGGACGTGATAGCTGCCAGCGCATGCACTGGAGAACGAGAACAAACATCGGGGCGGAAAATTTGGGCAGAGGATTCAGCAAAAAAAGAAAGGGTACTCACCGAAATCAAATCCAATCTGCTGCCAGTGTGCTACAGTAGCAAAGAAACAGTCTTGGTGATGGCTGAAGTGACTATGGAGAAAGCAGGACGTGTGTTTCTCTTCTCAGAATCACACGTCTGGAGACTGGTGCGAGGCGAGGCTCTTTGAATTGACGCATTGCAAGGTTGTCTCGAGAAACAACGATATGGGCTCAGACACTCGAGGCAGACGGATTGGGCCAAATGCAACTTTTTTTGATTTTTGCATTTCAGGCCCGAAGACGTCAGGGCTGATTGTGCGATGGAGGCGCGCTCAAAAAACACCAATCGGCTGCCAACGTCCGCAGTCCGAAATGTCGCTGGACCGTAAGCCGAGAGATGCAGAGGCCCGTTCGATTGATGCGTGTCTTCCAAGGGTGACGTAGTAGCAAAAAGAAATGCAAAGGCAAAAGATTCAAGCTCACCTGATCCATGGCTTTAAATGGGTCGTTTGGGTTGGAATGAAGCCCAGTTGCCCCTTGCCCGCTCCACCAGTGGCCCCAGCACCTGATTTACTCGGGAAAATTTGCGTCGCTTAGCGCCAGGAATTCGTATCTTTTAACGACCGGTTGCGGCGTCGGGCCTTGGTGGGTGTGCCAGAGAGGCTCTGAGACGTATTTTGCCGTAGCCTGGTCGATGGGCAGGATGAAAGGAGCCGCGTCTCCGGCTTTGGGCAGAGAGGCGCGTGAATAGACAAGGATGTTCCAGGAAATAGCGGATGGTCCAACCTTGGCCCAGGGCAGTCTGCGATTAGAATGTAGAAGGTCAGTGATGGTGCATGAGTATGGCTTGACGGGCCTGAGGATGTGGTCTGTGAGAGGCAGGGTGTGGAAGTCAAAGGCAGCGTATCGGATCGTTTCAGAATACAAACGTTTGCTAGTGCATCCTCAACATGGTCAAACTTCAACACCCGGGTAGCCAGGAACACTGGACGGACGGCAGTCAGCGGTGCATACTGTGCCCCCAGACTATCGCTGTCTGCTGCTGGACCTGTTTCTGCTATCTATGCGCTAGATTAGTCCATCGCTGACCGCCAGAAGAGAAGCCGCAGAGGAAGCAAGACCCAATAGCATTTAAAGTCTAACGACTAGAGAGATTCATGAAGTTTAGAGCCGGTCTGGAAGGCGATCCTCACGCGCCGCTAATCTTTGTGTCACCATCGCCTTCGAAGTCTACAGGCGGTTGATAGCAAAGTACCTAGGATTCGGTGCCGAACGCCTGCACCACGGATCCCCGTACGAGATTGCTGGTCATCAGCCACGCCTACCAGACCAGCAACATACAGTAATATGTGTCTGCCAAACTCTATAAAGTTCTTACGATAAAGTAATCAATGAAGCTTGAAAATATCATAGCATCGCTCAGTGGTTATAATCCACTCCCGATTTCGAAATTAATCACACCAAACAAAGTGGTATCACAATCGTAATCAGCGCAAGCATAACCCTATCGAACTCCGCCTACCAGGCATCAGAAGGTTTGCCTTCTAGGGCGCGGCCACCTCAGACCCAAGAGCAGCTGCAGTTGCTACTCCCAAGCCTCCTAGAGCACACAGGCCCCATGCTAATGCTCCAGCTTCGCCCGCTGCTGCTCCACGTTCTTCCTCATGTTCCAGATTTGCCAATTCTACAGCCGTTGTGTGGTCTGGAACATAGTCATCATCCTCGACATCTTCGTCGTCAACATGGGATTGCTGGTCTCTTTTCCTTGTCCTGCGTTTGGCTGTTGATCCAGAAACAGTTTCGCTCGCCTTCTGTACTGTCTTAGAGGCTGCTTTGGTCGCGCTAGGAGTATCGTTGTCAGGCTTCTTAGGCCGGCCCCGAGTCTTCTTCGTAGGCGAGTGGTGAGCAGCATCGCTGTCTTCTTTCTCTGTTGCATGATCAAATGATACATGCTTCAAGCCACGGCCTTTTGCCGAGTCATTTTCACCACTCGTGTACTGAGGCCAGATACTACAATCCAGCATGCCATCAACATCCACCCCACGTATGATACACCATACGCCTAGGCTCACTGCGCTGAGTAATACATCCCAACCGACTGCGTTAACAGCAGGATGATCACCTAAAGCGCCAAGCACACGAGTGATCGCTGTCTCAGCCTGTTGGAGGTGAGTGAGCTCAGATTGAGAGGACTGGAGGCGGAATGGCCAAGAGAAGATACTGCGATGATATTGATGAAGCTCGGGAGTGTTATCAAAAACCGCGGCGCTTGTGAACCATAAATAGCTACCAAGCGCAAAGAGCGAGATGGTTGCGAATATCTTCGTATACGATCTATGTGCGAGATGAATATTCTCGTGGTAGACCCGAAACCTTTGGGGAACAATCTTGTCAAAGCATTAGCATGGTCGATAAGCATCGTTTGACTCTGGGAACGGGAGACAAACGTCAGGGAGAATGCCCAAGAGCGTAGGAATGGCGACGATTGCCCCGAATACTGAGCTGTTGAAGAACACAGTATGATGTCGAAGAGGTAGATCGGCTATGAAGAAAAATCCTAGTAACGCAAAAACAATATATAGCGCTGGATTTGGCGTATGCAGCCCTATTTCCGTATTAGCAATTACTCTGAAAACTGGGTTTCTGTTCCATTTTTCTGTTTTGCAGCTGCGACTCGTCACGTCGGCATACCAATAAATTAAACAGTAGCCGTGCTTTTGAAGCAAAACAAACAGAATAAAACGAATATTGAGGATGGTCAGGGGAACCATTGTGGCACAGGCACTAAGACACGCAGATAACAGAATAAGTCGGGCACCAATGGCTGGTCCAATCATGGGCAGTATACCTGTGTAGCCAGAAGTCGGAATCGGATAATTCATTAGTCTGAACAATGCTACATGGCAGAGCCCTGAAATGAAGCCTGTTGGCAGCCGGATTTGGTGTACGACTTGTTCGGCTACCGGCGCGCTACACCATTTTGCTCTGACACCTCTTCGAAGAGTTTGGAATAGCAGATTAAATGCCAGTCTGTGATCATTCCAACTCGCTTGCGTACGGCACATCAACAAATGGCTGGCTTGAGTGTCTGGATTTTAGGCGAAACAAACGGAAGGAGGCTCGTCTCAGGGGTCAAGGTCATGAGAGTGAAATAATATTAGAACCTACCGGAATGGGGGGCGAGTGGGATGGGCTTGAGAAGAAGTGTTATGAAGAATAGATTCTGGGCAACACTAAGCGACAAGAATTGTGCCGTGAGAAGAAATGCCAGTTTCGTTCCCACTGAAAATTGTCGTCGGTAACCTGAATACAATAATTAGCATTTCCATCCCCATTCAAGTTCTGGCGAGCGTCAAGTACCCTCGACGCCAACGAATACGCTCCAAGCAATGAGGCCTGCGAAAAACTGATATCCCCACCAGAATCTCCTGCTTCTTTCTGCAATTATTTCATAGAACTGCAGTGGAACGTTCTGGCTTGCGAACCAAGGTCCTAACTGGAAGCTTTCATCCCAATTTGCGGGCACGTAAGACCGCCCGGGCAGGCTGTTTGGTATTTCCTGTCTCTTGCCGTGATGATTGACCCAAAATTCGTACGATAGTACATACCGTACAACTGTGTAGTAGGAGATTATGAGAAAGCTCGTGGCCCCAAGTGTTGCGAAGGCAATTACGTGTTTGCGACGTTGGCTCTGGTGTTGGCGCGTGTTCGAAAGTGGTGGGAGATTCGCTGAAGACCGCCAGATGGTTGAGCTGATGAAGCCAAGGAGCGAGAGGGAACCTGCTGCTGCAGTAGAAAAATACGCGATTGGCACAACGTTGGTCTCATCCCAACCAATCGCGACAGGTGCCATGGTGCAGAATAGCGACCGGCGGCCAAATGATATGATCTGCTTCAAATGTGCCGTCGAAGGTCTATCGAGACATGGAAGGCGGATGCGCGTCGAGGTGAGAGTTGTTGTTTTGACGCGACCAAAAGAGGGGAGCTCACACGTCAGAGGAATGGACCCTGAATTTCGCAAGCGTGACATCATTCCTCCTCTCTCTTTCACCAATTCCAAGGTACCATCCATGGAACCTTACCTTACGGAGTACTAATGTCACCATCTTACGTGCGGCCATGAAGCAATACCTTACCTAGGTACCTATCCATACCACATGACCCCGGATAGGTGAAGTTGGGTACGCATGCAACCTCTGCTAGCTACTGAGCGTATCAAAGCTTTTGCTATTCAAAGAATAACGATCAGTCTTGCCCAAGGCCGTGCGCAGAGAGCGACGGTTAAAAGAAGAAATAATTCAGTACTTACCTATAGGTACGGAGTACTTTGTTTAGGCATATAGGTTTTTCAAAAAAGGCTTATCCTCGTGCCCAACTCACCCCTCTACGTAGCCACTTCTGGTTAGCGTCGTGTTGTGTCGTTAGGTAGGTTGTAAGTAAGGTAGGCAGGATTGCTCCGTACTCCTTACGCCCGACTAAACTTTGGCGCAGCCTCAGCTTAGGTTTTATTCATTTTGGTCTTCAATCTATTGCGTTGCTTTCCTTGCCTAAATCTAATCATTGAAATTGCTGTTTAGTCGGTTAATGTTCCACTAATATATCTAGTGCAGATACCCCTGTTTGTTTTACAATCCTCAAGGTTCATGGATTCTTCCGAGATGGAGATCACCCTGTTTTAAGGAGCAGCGGCAATGGCTACTGGCGCACAAACCCGTTGCGTTAATTTACCTTACATTAACGGAGGAACTTGTGAAGCTGCAAAGATGTAGGCGACTTGTAAAGAGCACACTCTAGCCCTCTATATTCCCCTGCTCTGGTCCAGTTGACCACTGCATACGCAGGGTCATTTGCGGAGCAACTTGGTCTATATAACTATGAATTGGGTTATATAAAACCGTCAGTCTTTCGCACCCAACCGTCTTCGAGAGCCCGATCTCTTCCTTTCCACCTGCACTTATAAGAAGAAAGCATTGCAATGAGACTCACAAGTATCAATGTTGGCCCATTAGTGGGCAGTATCGTGTTGCTAGCGTCAGCAGCAATCGTTGACGCGGCCACGTGCTCCCTCCCTTCGACATACAAGTGGACTTCGACTGGCGCGCTAGCAACTCCCAAGTCGGGATGGGTTGCACTCAAGGACTTCACCCACGTCCCCTACAATGGGCAGCATCTCGTGTATGCGTCCACCCACGACACAGGAACAAGCTATGGCTCGATGAACTTTGGCCTCTTCTCGGACTGGACTAGTATGGCCTCGGCGAGCCAGAACGCTATGAGTCCAGCCGCCGTTGCGCCCACACTCTTCTACTTCCAGCCCAAGAGCATCTGGGTGCTCACTTATCAATGGGGTTCGACTGCATTCTCCTACCGGACGTCAAGTGATCCCACCAATGCAAACGGATGGTCATCGGCGCAGCCGCTCTTCTCCGGAAGCATCTCCGGCTCCAGCACCGGGCCCATCGATCAGACAGTCATTGGTGACAGCACGAACATGTACCTGTTCTTCGCAGGAGATGATGGCAAGATCTACCGGTCCAGTATGGCCATCGGAAGTTTCCCGGGCAATTTTGGCTCATCGTCGACGGTAATCCTGAGCGACTCGACCAATAACCTGTTCGAGTCTGTTCAGGTATACACCCTCCAGGGCCTGAACCAATACCTGATGATCGTCGAGGCGATAGGAGCAAACGGACGATACTTCCGCTCATTCACGGCTACCAGTCTAGGCGGTTCGTGGACTGCACAGGCTACGAGCGAGAGCGCGCCCTTTGCCGGCAAGGCCAACAGTGGCGCCACCTGGACCAACGACATCAGTCACGGTGATCTGATCCGTAGCACCAACGACCAGACAATGACCGTTGATCCGTGCAACCTGCAGCTCCTCTACCAGGGACGATCGCCCACCTCCTCCAGCGCCAGCTACGACCTCGAGCCTTACAGGCCCGGTCTCTTGACACTGCAGCGCTAGTGCATGACACATATCATCATGTTCGTTTGCAATGGTGGATATTGAAGCGGCTGGGCGTAACACGGCACACGGTCAGGACCCGGGGGACCTGGAGAGGCGAGCTCGGTGTGAAGGTGAACCCACACGAAGCTATAAAGCAGAGAGCTCGATCATCGAAGGTTAACAATAGTAAAATGCAATAAATTCAGAGCATGTTTTACCCTTGGCGTGAAAGTCGATCGAAAATGCCAGTAAGTGGAGAGGTGATAAGCTCGTGAACTGTCCCATGGATTTCCGTGTTTCAGTTGAGCAACAATACGTCCAAGCAATTTAACTGTAGAAAATTTATCCAAAGAAGTGCCGTGTACGGAGTACGTCCAACAACAATAAATGTTGTTTTCCGGGGTTGGTCGGAGATGGGATGGGCACCTTTGAGAGCCTCACGTGACTCCTGCCGCAGAGACGGGACCGCCCTTCTGCGCATCCATGTCCTGCGGACCCGGGACTCATCTCCCATGTCCACTGACCTCAGGTAGTCATGACCTCCTTTGATTTGTCACCGTATCAAAACCTTGTATTCCCAATACTTAGCTACAGGATCTGTTAACGATCAGTTGGGTTACTCCAACTATGTACTGTGGCTACACCCGGGACCCGTACTCACGTCCTATCTAATAGGGTGAATCAGGTCGGTGGGTGAAGCATGTTCTTCTTAGGTGCTAGGCTACGTGGCTAGATATCTAGATAATGAACACGTGACCGACGATGAGGATAGATAATTCAAATAATTTATCACACTATTGATCGATATTGCTAGCCAATAATCGATATTCGTAGCCAATAAAAAGCCTAAAAAGTGGCTAATTCAACACTAGATCTTCTTTAAAATTCGTCTTGACGCCATAATTTTTACCCTTTATAGTATTATTCAATTCTATTTGTTTGTTTATTTTTTATATCTTTTTTGACCTCTCTATCTAATATTGTTTTTCGATATTGATTTTATTCGTCTCAATAAAATAAACTAATATAACTAA